>JAOVVB010088306.1:0-13424 GCA_028570985.1 Heterobranchus longifilis
GTGCGTGCGTGCGTGCGTGCGTGCGTGCGTGCGTGCGTGCGTGCGTGCGTGCGTGGCAGGTGATTTAACTTTGCCTAATAATGCATGTTGCCCCGTCACGGTGTCCACTTGTTATTTGCTGTCCATCGTTTTTGTTTAATTGTCACTTTTGTCTCTTTTCTGGTGAAGCTACACTGGAAGGAAGGTGGTTGTATATTTATTATTAATTATAATATAATATATAATAATAATCATAATTAATCAGGCTGCAAAGTGCGTCTGTAGAAATGGAAGTTGGTTTCATCAACAATAACACATCAGGGCTCATGTTGCTGATGTTGTTTCACTAGTGTGCACATTGACATTTACAGTAGTAATAATAATAATAATTTATTTACATTTTAACTGAGCTCCTTTTTTACTTTTATCAAAGTACATTGTTACACAAATACTTTCAACCTGAGTAAATTTGTCTTTAAAGTAACAGTACTTTTATTTTAGAACAATACTGTAGTACTCTCTCCATCCAATGTTTAATTAACTTGTTATCAAGTTCAGTGAACTGTTTTACATTTTCATAATTCATGAGAAGTTCAATTAACACGTTTTCAAGGCAGGGAAGTGGTCATGTTGAATGTTTTGCAGTGCATTGTCCTGCCGTGTGTAGTTGGGTTGAATTGAACCCTGGTTGGTTTCCCAGCGGCTCTGGTGCGGACCAAAACATCCGGACCGAGACCTCCTGGAGGAGGTTGTGAGGATCTGTGAGAAATATGCTCTAGTCCAGAACACAGGACCTTCTTCTTGTATTTACTTTCTTGCTCCCAGACACATCTGACCAGTGAGCAGAGTGAATGTTCTCATTTGTAGTGTGGTTTGTAGAGACATATTTTTGGTTTGCTTGGATTTTTCTGTGAAAAGAAACCGAACCGACGAGGAAATGCTCCAAGTTTACAAACTCATCAACACATTCGGAGCAGACAAACAAACTGCAGGTGTGAGAACGGCCTCGTGCTGCGGTCACACATACGCCGGCAAATCTTCACCTCCCGTACACTTCCACTGTATGTGAGCGAAGGGGCGGAGATTTTGGAGCCATTAATAATCTCCTGAGAAACATGACTTCAAACCTCCATGTTTCTGTTTCTTTGCAGCATATTTAAAACATGTATTTAAGTCTTTAAAGTTCAGGAAACATACATGAGTCCACATGAGGTGAAACTGTAGTGTGCATAGTGTCTCATTTGGAAATCAGCTGTTTATATTTAAAGGAGGATTTTTCCTTGCAGTCTTTGTCAGTTCCTCAAAACTGTCCTAAACAAGTTGTTTTTAATGTTTTGGCATAACCAAAACCATCCTTCCTGCTTTGTTGTTTTGCAGTCTGCTTGTTTACCTTTTTAAAACAAACATTATCTGTTATTGCATCACAGCGGAGCTGTCTGGTTGAATTAGACTGACAATTCCTCCAAAAGCCCAGCAGGAGTCTTTCATCTACACCTCCCCTTCACCACTACTCCGTACTGTTATCTATCTATGCACATATATTCCCCTACAGTTCACAACATCACACTCAATAAACTTTCACCTTCCTGTCGATTCCAAAAGTAACACAAACAAACAGCAAACGCATCCAGTGTAACATGCAGACTGTTTAATGCTTCAGCTGTAAAACAGGAATAATCAGCACCAAATGTTCACTTCATTTTGACACAAAGAAACACTCAAACACTCAAATTTCTTTAACAAGCCACTTTAAACTTGGCATGAAAGCTTAAAGATTATCTACAGCTAGAGTACAAAGCCTGCCTTTTTTTTAAGTATTATGTACGGGCTAAACCCATGACTTAATGCAGACTGTCCTCCAGAGCAAAACAACAGCAGTTGTCATTTGTTCAAGCAGTACTTCTGACCTATAGTGACGTTTTATTGTTGGGTGACACCCTCTAGTGTTGGTAGATCAAAACACAGGACTTTCAGACCGGTGTTTGTGTCCCGTTTGAGAATAACGTCACCTCCTTCACCCTCTCAAGATGATCCCACAGATTTCCTGCGTATGCCCGACAAAGTTAACCGCGAGGACCAGCACCAGCACCAGCCGCACATGCCTGACTGAGTGATTCCTGTCATTTCAAATTAAAAGCCCTCAGCGAGGTTTTGACCTCATTTTGACAAGACGCAGCTCCCAAATGGAATTTTTTTTTCTGCAACCAATCGACCAATGAAAATGAGGTCGACCAGTTTTGGGGCAGGACATCAGTCTTAAAGGAGAGGATGACATTTTATAAGTCAATTTTAAAACAATAGCATGTTTAAGCAATGTATTAAAAACATCGAGTCCTCGTGCTGTGCAGAAATACATTTTAAAGCTCAGCAAAAAGCTAATTTTAGTCTTTTTGGTACAAAATCCCCTCATCATGTTACTGTCCACCTCAATACATCGATGATAATAATAGCCTACGTTTTATTTATAGAGTGCTTTAAAGTATAAAAGGGAAGATCCTACCTGACTAAAAACACACTACAGGCACAATGTAACATTAAAGACTAAAAAAATACTCTACTTTTTTGAATGAGGGCCAGATTACAAAATGTGAAAATACCAGGGGGCCCGCTGCTTCTCACATCATATGGGTTATTTAAAAAAAAAAAAAAAAAATCACATTCAATACAATTGATTTTATTTTCAGTGCCATACTACATGCACCCAAACAAGCTCAGCATTTTCTTGGCAAGTGCCTGTTTTTCGGGGAGCCTGTCTTTATCCAGCTGCTGATGAAAGTTCACAGCAGCGAGCTGCTGGTGTCTGCGAGCTTCGAGCTGTTTCACTTTCTCCGCCCGTTCACTGCAGGACAAATTATGCTTCGTCTCGTAATGTCTCTTCATGTTTTCATAACAGCGGTGGACTCTTGGCAAACGGTTTCGGCTCTCAGTGAATAAGTAGTCAATTTTCCACCGCTCCTGAAAGCGGCACCCCTCGGACACTTCTTTGCTGTGGCTCACAGGAAATGTCTGTTGCTAGGTAACCGTTTGTTTGCTATAAAGTTCTAAAGTGTGAGGAGGGGGGCACTTCAAGTGTGGCCACCCTCGGGCACTGGTTCCCAACCCGGGGGTCCCGACCCCCATTAGAGGTCGCCAAAGCTTCACAGGGGGGCGCGAGGCCTTCTTGATTTTAATAGAGCTGAAACGATTAGTCGACTAATCGATTTGTCGATCGGCAGAAAAATAATCTGCAACTATTTTGATATTCGATAAATAATTTTTCATGCAGAAATGGCTTTTCTTTGTTATATTTCATATTAAACTGAATATCTTTGGATTCTGGGGAGACAAAACAAAACATTTAAAGACATCACCTTGGACTTTGAGAACTGGGATGGACTTTTTTCACTATTTTCTGACATTTTATAGACAATATAATCGGCAGATTAATCGATAATGAAAATAATCGTTAGTTGCAGCTCTAGATTTTAAGGGGTGTAAAACAACTATATATATATATATATATATATATATATATATAAAAAAATAAAATAAAATAAAAAACACCAGAGAGAATTTACACAATTGCTCGTTTTACACAAACTTCTTGCAGTTATTGTGTTTGCTATTTGGATTAATTTTACAGTTTGTAAGTTGTTCTGTACTGTTATTGTTCTACATTGAATATAATATGAAATATCCATAAAATATGTTACTAAAGCAGGAGATATACTTGCTGTTTAACCACCTGTTTGCAGAGACACGTTCATTTCTGAGTACGCAGACAATGAACGGACAAAACAGACACAGGATGACGTATCAGTGGTCATCAGTTTACTCAATCATAGAAAACCACGTTTCTATTTCCGTCAGAGCCAATTGATGCCATAATGTGAAACCTATTTGCATATATTTTCTTTCTTTTTTTTCGTTGTACTTTAACATACTTGACATTGATTCCCAAGAGAGAAAAATCTCAAATCTCCATCTTTCGTCACCATTTAGTGAACCAGCTGTAAAGTGTGAGTCTCCACAGTGTGCAGTGGAGAGCCGTTCTGAGTGACTGCCTGATTACACAACGCTGCTAATCAGTGCAGAAACATCTGTTAACACACGGACATTCTGGATGCACAAACTGCTCAAAACAGACAAGTCAAACAAAGACTTAGGCTCGGTTCATTAAGCATGCTGTTACCCACAGAAAAAACAAAAAAGTTACATTTTCCAATTTAATAATTGTCTGTAATCAGAATCCTCTAATAGAAAGGTTAGGGGGTTTCAAAAACAAAGATTCCATTATGCATCAAATTAAGGTTGATGATGATTAATAAAATGCATATACTCTGGGCTATGATATATACTATATGTATATATATATATATTACATGTTATACCCTGTACCATGAGCACTGTACTGTATTATAACTATCTCTGCAGCGAGGGCACAGTAAGCGTAGTTCTTAATATCGCCAGCAGATGTTGCTGTCGGATAAGATTTTAGCTTCATGGAGCTCACAGCTGCCGTCCTGTTTTCTCTCAGTATTTATTTACTGCATTACCCATCCTAAACTGGAGTTTCTATTTTGTAATAGGTGATGAACAAAATTAAGAAAAAAAAAAGAAAAAAAAATATGTAAAAAAAAACAACAAAAAAAACACAGGCTATCATTTGATACACAAAATTATTTTGACTTTTTCAGAAATTTCTCCACTATTTTCTTTCTGTCTTTGGGAAATACTGGATACTTTTACCTCTCCAGTTGAGTATTCTAATGAAACAATATAAAGTAACATGCATTATATATAACCTGTGATGAGAGGACTTTTCTACATTCACTAGCCACTTAATTATTTTATTCTATGTATTTACAGTATATTTTTAAATGTTATTTTTATTAACAACGTGTACATAGTACTGCTGCATAAAACTGAACACACACCAACACACAGATGATTCTCTTTCCCGTTGTTTCATCTGTGCAGCCTTGGGTTGAAAATCTCCTTTTTTATTATTATTATTATTATTATTATTATTATTATTATTATTATTATTATTATTATTATTATTATTATTTTAGCTTTGGTACTTTCAATACTATCGAATGATCTGCTGAAAAGGTGTTAAAGTATCAATACTTTTGACAACCTCATTTTATAGTGTTATACTTTTATAGTTTTTATCCTTAATTTGGCATCTACAGGTAGGGCTGGGCAATAATTTAATATGATAATTTATCATCTTTCAATGTTATCGTATCATGATGAAATCATATATCGAGATATCGTGATACACAATTACTTTGTCTAAATTGATCATAACAAGAACATACTAACTCAGATGTCCTACACTGAATACCCCGGTGTAGTTAAACTATTGTCTTAATCTGATTACTCTGCATTTGTATTACTGTAGTATATATATTTCTTCTCTAATTTTCACCTAAACTTGTGTTCATTTTGCACTAACGAGAAAATACTTGAGTATTTAAGTCACACATGAGTATACAAAATGAGGCTTTACCATGTCCTTATTTCATACAGACTATTTATTAAATTACCAGAAAACATGATATATCACGATATATATATATCGTGATATATATATATATATATATATATATATATATATATATATTGGCCATATCTACAGGCATGATCCAAAAGACATTTCATTGTACTATAGTGAAAATAAAGGTGTCTTGTATCTTGTAAACAACACCTGATGCAGAGAACTTTATACATCCGTTACACAATTTGTTCAATTTGTCCTACTGATCATTTTAAAAGAGAAGGTGTCACATTTTCATCACACTAGAAACGTCTCAGATATACTGAGATAAACACGCTATTTCCTCTCTCTCTAGGATTCAAATATGCAATTTTACTACTTTTCATCTTGAAATTGAAATGTTTCATCTATAAAAATGAGTCAGCGATCTCTCCGCTGTGATTTCTGTTCAATATTCTCGAGCCTGAAGTTTCCTCTGGGAAAATTATACTTTATACCAGCAGTGGACGAAGTATTCACTTCCTTTACTCAAGTAAAACTAATACCGTAAAACTGTAAATAATTAAAAATAATTAAAAGAAAAAGCAGCACATCTTCACATTTGTAAAACTGGAACTATGAAATGTTTTAGCATCAAAATAATGATTTCAGCTGAACTCTGTTGGGTCGTTTAATCTACATCACAACATACATATGTTATACAATATTGTCTTCATATGTTTTGTATGCAGAAACTTTAATCAGTAAAGTAACTAGGGCTGCAACTAACAATTATTTTCATTATTGATTAATCTGAAGATTATTTTCTCAATTCATCGACTAATCGTTTGATCGATAAAAGGTCAAATATTATTCTCAAAAAGTGAAAAATGTCCATTCTCAGTTTCTCAAAGTCCAATGTTTTGTTTTGTCCAAAATCCAAAGATATTCAGAGAAAAGCAGGAAATCTCTCGCATGAAAAATTACCTGATTATTACCTGAAGTTATCATTCACTATCATCCTGACATACCTTGACTGAATTCTCACATCAGGTTTCCATGACAACTCAGTTTTTAGAGGATGATGGAGAACAGATGGTGCAACTCCTTTAGTCAGGGCTGCACAGTCCATTGACATTTTTATCGAAATCGCAATATGGACTAGTGCAATATCCAAACATTTATTAAAGTGTCAAAATATGCTATTCTGAATGAAGTATTGTGGTGCTGCTGTCCCGATCTAAACATCATATTCTACAGACATTGTTTGGTGCAGATCCTTGCAAAAAAAAAAAAAAATCACGGCATGATCATTTTAATATATATTTCAATGAAAATGAGAATAATTATGCAAAAATAAAATTCCCTGTAATATTGGGAATCATATCGCAATTACAAAATATCAGTCAAAATAATCGCATTCGATATTTTCCTCATATCGTGCAGCCCGAGTTCAGGTGCTTGATGAATGATAGATGGGACATGAAGGTCTCGACAAGTCCTCCAAACCATACGACCATATGTGTCATTTGTTCCGACTCTTTAACACCACCCACACAAGCGTTTTACTAAAATAGCGCCCCTAGTGTTTGGAGAAATTACGACCCATATGACCGTTTTTCAGTTTAATTTTATTTTCAACCGAAAGTCCACTCTTTGTTTGGTGCCATGACACGGCAAGGAGAGGCCTATAATAAAATGTCAACATGGGTCATAATTACTCCGCCGTTATTTCAGTAAACATATTATAGAGCAGGAAAAAAAAGTAAACTGCTGTGGTTTCCTTCTGGAGGACAGAAGGTCTTTATAAATCAGACTGAGCTTAATAATAGCTGGACAAAGACTTGATTTCCCATAATTATCTATTATCCAGTTTCAGATGTGCAGTAAATACATTCTCACAATGTATTCTTTGCTGTTCAGAAGTCCAGCCGCAGAGCAAAATTATCTTTTTTATCCAACGGCCAAATGGATAGAAAAAGTTCAAATTTTATCAGCCAGCCAATAGATTACCATTGTTTTGTTTTTTTTGGCTGGTGAGTGGAGCAAATCTACTAGCTACTTGCATATTTTACCAGCATGTGGCTTGTAAATGGTGCTAATTTTGGTCCCTGAATCCAACAATTTTTTATTAACCTCTTATCATTATCACCTATTGGGTTAAGTGTCGGCTTTCATTAGAGCCCAAAATCAGGACTGTATACTTTCAAGAGTAGTGGCCTTTTTATCCAAGTGTCCTTGTGGAGTCCCCACATGGCCTTTTTTGGATTCGCCGAGATGTAAAACAGTCATTTTCTGTGATATTTTTGTCAAATTTGAACTATAGGGCATCATGCTCTGGTCCTATTGTGTTTTCCAGCAAAAAAAAGTTCCAGCAATAGTCATCTGGCATCAGGCATCTGTTTGCAAAAAATATTCAGGCGGAGATGAAAAAAAATAAATAAATAAATAAATTCTTTTTCAGTGTGTTTCTATTACTCAATGCCAGTAGCACTTAGTGTGATTCTGACTGTTGAAAAGACTTCAGAAAAAAAGATCAAAACCATGCATGCACTCAAACAGTTCAAGAACAGCTTTCAGTTTACTTTGGATACGAGCATTTTCTTCACTGTCTCCCTCCACTTATAATGTGTAACACACACCTGCAGAGGGGACGGAGGGATTAAAGGGGCACACATTTGCTTTTTCAGCAGGCTGTATCACATAGAATAACATGTGCTCATTATTAAAACTGCCAGAAAAGTCTGAAATAAAAGTGAAATGTGGGGAATCTTTCATAAATAAACCTTAAATGTCTAAATAGTGTTTGCTTATTTCCTCCTACATCATTTGATCTGAATCCAAATATTGTGCAGAGATTATGATAATAGATCACAATGCATTCTGGGTAAGAAATGACTGTTGTCGTTGTGCACTTGCCCCCTCAGCCCTTGAATGATTAATCTCAAACCTCCACAGTATGGGACAGGAGTGACCCGTCAGGAGGACCAGCAGGAGGACCATTTAGCATTGCACTCCTGTTGTTGTTGTACTTAAAGGCGCTACGAGGAGAATCCGTTTTGTGTTCATTCTAGCGGCCTCTGTGGACAAAAGCCGTCGTGTTTTCCCAGAATTAAGACCGCATTTCCCATGAGCACCACCGCCTACTGTCGTAAAAATCTTGAGCAGAATTCAAGAGCGTGCATTTGTTTTGGAAGCGAGTGAAAAAAGACGACTTTATTTTGTAAAACACTTTTGATTTTCGAACACAGCTATTTGCAGGATGGAGAGCGACGAGATAATGTGTATATTTGTGGCTGTGTAAGACTTTATAATTTGAATATGACGATACTGAAACAAAGCAGAGTAAAACTTTATCTTTGTAGCCGTTTTTAACGTTACCGTTCTTACACCTAACGACAGGTAAGCAACCAGGAAATAAAATAGACATAATACAGGTTTTTAATCTCTCCACCTCTCGAAAGAGCGACTAATGTTGACTTGCGTTTTCCCCCGTGCTCGATCACTTTCCCTTTTAGTTTTTCTGTTTTTCGTTCAATTCTTTCTTCTTCCTTTTTGCTGCTCTTGCTCCAGTATCAGCCATAACAAGATATAACTTCTAGAAAGTAATTCTCAGCAGACAGAGCTCGTCCTGTTTCTGTGAGTCTGGATAACTTCATGCTGTCGCCAGGGGAAATATAAACAGCAGCGTGAGGTCTGGGTGCCGTAAAGTGTTCTGTCATCTGCTCTCGACCCGCTAACACGTATATTGAATAACAAAATAGAAAAAACCAAAGAGGCTGTTTTATCACTCCGGGGCTCGTCTGCTTGTGTGGCCACACAGGGAGGAAAAAAGTTTAAAAACTAGTCATAGACTCCTCGTAGTACCTTTAAGATGGACAGCTTAAATATCATCTTTTTTATTCCACACCTTGTCAAAACCTGGCTCCTACATTACCCACAATGCAACACAACTGCCGATAGTTGGTCAGAAATTCAAGTGTGAAAAACAAGCTGAGATAGATAAAATACAAGAATAAAGAGAGTTAAGAGAGTTACATTTACATGTAATTGCAAACCTTTGAAGATATATTATTAAATATGATATAAAACCTGCTCTGTGGGGGTAGAAACTCTCACACAGACCACAGTTGATTCACTTTTCCTTGAATCGTGTTTCCTTGAATTTACTCATTATCTACTTAGTGACTAAAAGAGTGTATGTTGCCGAGCTTCCCACACCACCGCGTGGAGGCTCAGGTGATTCTCCTACTCATCATGACCAGGCACAATTACAGAAAATACGTTTTTATCAAGTGGTTTGATTAGGACACGCCAGGATCTGTTTCAACAAACCACGTTATTGGAGCCAAAGCTTGTTTGCATTGGATCAGACCAAAAGTGTATGCATTAATGACAGTCAGGGATAAAAGCTTCCCCCAAATATTGTTACACTTCATCAAAATCTGAATGTCAAGTGAATAAAAAAAAACTTTTACTAATATTGTTTTGACGGTTGGAATTCGAGGTGTCCTGACTGCTTTTACGCACCTTTTTATTAAAAATTAAATGAAGTCATCTCTAATACTTTGCCGTACTGTATGTAATAATAGACAGCATCGTCTTGCTTGATTTTTCTGCCGACTGGAACTTCTGATATTAAAGTTCTTAAGATTTAAATCAATACCAAATCTTATCAGGCAGTCACGTACTGCACCGCTCTCCAAGGGTTCAAACTTTACAGCTACTTTTCATCCCAAAGTTTTAGTTTTAAAGTTCAACTTATAATGAATTCGGCAGACCCTTGTAAAGTTGTTCAAGTCCAGTTTCCAGTTTTGTCACCGGGCAGGGGTGCTCAACGTGTTTCTGCACAGAGCCTTCAGCAGAGCGCTTCTCCTGCAAGATTTAAAAACTGTTGAAAGTTCACCTGACTCCTCTTCTTGAGGGAATTCTATATCAATCCAAGTCTCACGCATGCTCAGTACTTCCCAAACATGCATTTTCACTAAAACCTCATATTTCAAACACTCCCAGACTCGCACAGACAGTTAGTGCCCCTGCCTGGGTTTTTGGCATGAATATATGGATGCATGTCTCGGTTTCTCCGTTAAAAGTTTTCAATTCAATGCAACACTCATTTCAATGAGCAATCGATATACAAACGGTCATTTTGACGGGGGAGGCGGTCTCGCAGAATTACAACTCAAATGCAATTTTCTGGGCATTATTGCACGCTTTTAATTGAGAATTGATGCCACATTAAAAACCTAAAATATAAAATTAGAAAAATAAATGAATAAAAAAGGTCTTTCAAAAAGGGCACTTATCTGGTCAGAGGGCAGAAGGGCAGGTGCTTGAGCACTACCTGGGGTCTGTCTGTGCACATCCCTGCTCCCGAGCCTCTAATACCACTCACATGAGCGTTTCAGAAATTAGCACCTCTAGCGTCTTTCACCCTCATACCTAAACGTTTGCAGTTTTAAACATGCCGTTAACGTTGTAAAAACGGACCTTGTGGCTTTAAGTTTAGGTTCAGGCAACAAAACAACTTGGTAGGGTTAAAAAAAAAGGTTGTGTTTTGGGTTAAAATCTGTATATTTCATACATTAAATCACTTCTGTGCATTACAACATCCCATAACATGGTGGTTATGTACTCCTGGTTGTTACAGTCTCTTTAAAAAAAAACTTGCTGTTTTAATTTTATTGATGAACCCCGGTCTCCTGGGTGAAAGTCATGTGTTTGTTTGGCCCACACACCACACCTCCCGCCTGCCCTTAGCGTGTTTCTCGTATTAATACCCCGTCACATTATTCCGTCTTTTTTCTGGCCATGGTGTCCTGTCCCTGACGTTTACTGGCTGAATATTTACACCTTGAATTGTTGTTTTTCAGTCGATCCACTGCATACGATATCTACCAGTGAGCACAGACCAGCAGGTTTTATCACTGAAGTCATCAAACACCAAATACTGAAAAACATGTACTTGTGTTGGGGGGGGGGGGGTCTTGGTTTCGAGTTTCTAAAGCCTACGACCTTTAATTCCCCTTCACACGTCTTAACGTTATCTCCATTATTTCTCCAAGCCACTTTTATAAAGCAGCTATCTGCCGTCAGCCACCAAATGCAAAGGAAACATCTATTTTCTTAGAATTTCCATTTCAAAGCCAACGTTTCATTTGAAAAAGAAGCGAGCGAATCAGAGTAAATGGATGAGCGTTGGACGTGCTGATGGAACAGTTAGATCTGAGTAGAGCTGCCGTGGGTTGGATCTGTCATTTGCATCCATGCTGCCGTCTCATCAGCACCAGCTCTTCTTTACATCACAGTCATTTGTTGAATGAGCGACACGTGCCCTGCATGGTAATACTCCCATACTGCTGTCTGCGGTTGGACTTATTACCAAATATCACTAAATTACACCAGAGCTCATTTAGCAAACACACGGAGGCAAAATTGCAAAAAAATAAAATTAAATGAGGACATCAGATGAATCAGCCCCCCCCCCCCCCCCCACGCTTGATGCTTACTCACAGAATCTAATTTACCAGGCAGGTTATAAATGCCACTAAGTGGGCAATATTCGTAGAGCCTCTGTCACATCTCATTATTTTATTAACACAAAGCAGAACACCCCGACGCCTCACTGTGTTATATTATTTGTCTTTCCTTCTACTTGGCTCGTCGTCCCTTTTCTCTGTAGTCTGTTTAAACAGAGTTTAAACATATACATGGTCTCTGTTGCTGACGTGCTGTCCTTCAGGCACTAAAAGCTTCGGAAACGTTAATAGATGAAGATTGATCACCACAAGGTTCCGCAGAATTCATTCCTCCCCTCAGAGTGCCGTTATGAGTAATAAACCACGTTCTTACAGAGGCATGCACAATTTAGAAGGAAAAAAAGGCAATTTCAATTTCAATTCAATTCAGTTTTATTTATAGTTTCATATCAGAACAGAAGTTATCTCAGGACGCTTTTCATATCGAGCAGGACTAGAAGCGGCTCAATGATTTTCAAGTCAATGATATTCAAAATTATATTCAAATTCCAACATCACCCAAGAGCAAGCGTTAGGACGCGACAGTGGCGAGAAAAAACTGCCTTAACAGAAGAAAAAAACTGCGTTTTACAGGAAAAAAAATGCGTTTTACAGAAGAAGAAAAAAACAGCCTTTAACTTAAGCCAGACATCTCGAGCAGACCAGGATCTTGGGTTCCATCTGCATGAGGTGTTGGTAATAATATTGGCAGTAGTAGTCCACGACAGCTGCAGGCGCAGCAGCGATCGGGCCACCGTGGCTCACAGTTCCTACCCTCTAACAGCCAACGTACGAGCGTTTCTTCAGTCAGCGCTCCGAGCAGTGGCAGGAAATCAGCACGTCCTCGTACCTGGGTAAAGCTGTGAAACGGTCGCAGTTTGGTTTTCTTTACTTGTTTATGTCAGGAAGTATTGCCAGTCTGTGGTTGGTTTTGGTCTCTGGGATTTGTTGGCACTGAGAAAAATATGCCAGTTTTATTTTATACTCCATTAAAGATCACTTTTTAAAGTGTGTAAAATACTCTGCTATGATTAATATTTTTGTTTAACCCTCTGAGGTCCAGCTCCTTTTTTACAGGGCGATGGGACAGGGGATGTTTAACGGGAGATACCAGGTCAACAGTAGATGTCCAGTTCTTCTAGTCATAAATCTGTAATAAACATTGTGTTTTGGTTATTCACATATATTACATATATATTACATTTTGAAGGTTTAGAGTGTATAAGTACTTAGAACATTATGAAACATCTGTAAGAAGTGCATTTTTCTGCAATTGAATGGCGAGCACTTCTGTTCTGAGAGTTGCTCAGAAACCCTCTTATCGTGAATATATGTAGGACAGCTCTACATCCTCTGAACGTCCTCGGTCTCTAGTTTGTGTTTGTAAAGTTTCATGAGGCTGTGATTATCCTCGAGGTCACAGCAGCTCATTTTATACAGTGAGGTCAAGTTTCAAGAAGTGG
>JAOVVB010088361.1:0-13422 GCA_028570985.1 Heterobranchus longifilis
ATAATCTCTTTATTATAAATGGTATTTGTGAAACTGTTCCAGTTAGTGACTGATAGCTAGTGTAATTAACAGGGGTGAAAGTAGTTTTAAATTGTTCCCGGTACAGTGTGGCCAAATAGTTGAGGTGTAAATCTCGTAAGTATATATCACACTCAAGGTTATGCTGTATTGCTGAATATAGCACTGCCGATCATGCTACGATGTCATCACTGCCGTGTTGCTATTCATTTCAACAGCACTCGCTTTCATAATAGAGGTTGATAATTTCCACAGCTGAGCTGCTGGCTATCATTATTGCTATATATAAGTTTTAGCTAGATGGATAACATTAGCTAATCTGAAAGGATTTCTGAAAAGCATTATACTGTATAATATACGATCTTTTTTTTAAAAGCTGGCCAACATGCACTGATGGGAATTAATCTCTACTACTGAATGTTTATCATTTTCATTGGTATCATTAGCTATCTGGCTAACATGGACCTGACAGGAGTTTTGCGAGGATTTGTAAATCAGAACCGTTCAGAATCTTCATTGCTTTTACAAAAGAGCTGGAAAACATAAGGCTAACCTGACGGGATACCTGACGGGATACCTGACGGGATACCTGACATTTCCATCTGTTGCACTCAAACAGATGCGCAGCAGTCTGCACTCGATAACAGCGAGATATACTGAAGACAAAACAAAATGGTTGTTATCACAGCATGAAGGTTTATATCAGCACATGCCTGATGAAAAAAACAGGTGAACCAGACAAGTCGTCTTATAGTAATCATTTTGTAACATTTAATTCGCGATTCAAGTACCCAAATGATAGCAACCTCTCTACACGAGGTCGTTAAATCCTTTGCTGCAGGACTGGAGTCCAGTGCAGTTTGATCATTTATTTCCCTGCTCAAAGGCACAGCAGCTAATTACAGGGTTTAGTGAGTGTGTTAGAGCAGTAGAGAGTGTGTTAAAGGATTGGGACCATGATGTCATGGTATACGGGAAAGAAAGAAAAAAAAAAAACACTTTCGCAAAAATTACAGATAGCAGAATATGCTGGATTGTAAAATAGTCTTTTAAAATCATCCACAACTCAACTCCTGAAGCTTTTTAAAGATTAACCGCTACAAACCTGTTATACTTTAAATAGGGAAATGCCTCATATATTTCTAACAACGCCCTGCATTCTAATGAGAATTCACTTCAAAAGCACTTCAAGATTTTCAGCAATCACAGATGGCTGTGAAAATGGAACATCAGCATAATGGAGTCCATTATTGAACCTGTTCACGTTGCACATCCATCTGTGTGCGTGTCAGCTAGCAGATGACCAAGCAAAATAGAGACTTGTTGCATACACACCTTCCATCGAATATTGTGTTGTGGGAAACAGGACGGGGTGGGTGACGAATTACACTTAAGTCAGCATGGGCTGCTAACCTCAAGTGCACTTCGCTGAAACTTGGGGAGAAATAGAGTTGTAGAAAAACACAGCGTCTCCTTTGTGTTAGAGGAAATATTAACACAGAGGAAATAATTACTAAGAGACGTGTTAATTACTGCTATTTCAGCCATCATTTATGCTGGCATGGGTGGCTAATTTAGGTGATCGGCTAACAATGCACATAGAGTTTTAGTGCTGTCAGAATTAATTTCAGGTGCTGTTTAAAAATCATTAGGGGTCAGTACAGGTCTGTCACTCAATCAGTGTTTCTCCTACGGTTCCTTCGGTCCAGCTTCCCACACGCCTGTACCAAGTTGTCAGTTTTATCAGCTGAGAACTGGTTTGGGGAACATTGCACTAAGCTGCACCCACACATTGTATTACCATGATTTTTCTCTTTTTTTTTTTTTTTTTTTAACTTCATGGCCCTTACTAAATCTCTAGAAAGTGGTTTATATCCTAAAATTCCATTTTCTTCCATTTTAATAAATCCTGCTGTTTTGTTCTGCAAATTTATGCACATTTAATGAGCGGCAATTTCATAATTTTTTATGGCGATTCAGAGCGGTCCAAGAAAATACAGACGTCAGAAATAAGGTTCTGTATATACATAAAACTTCTGTCATTTTAAGTTCTTTAGTTTAGACTCTAAATGAAATGTGGAGTATTGACATAAAAAAAGAAATCCTTGTACTTCCAGGCTCTTGGAATATCAGCAACAAGAGAACATTGTTGTTGTGGAAATTATTTTCAAAAATTAAGCTACTGCCTTTGCTCAATTTGGTTAGGAAAATGTCAATGTTCACCTTATACAATATGAACGCACAGTGTAGCTTTACATATTAAACCTTAAGCTTTAAATGGTTCCTCAGTTGTAAAAGCCAGCAAAGTTCTCCTCAAATAGGATCAACCCTTCGATCTAGCAAACCATACAACTACACATAGAGTGGTGGCCAAAATTATTAAGACAAAAGCAAAATTCAATGTTTTAATGATGTACTCATTATTTATTTATTACATTTTTTTTTTCATAGCCCACTCCCACCCATCATCAGGGCTTCAACTACCAACCAGGAAGGGCAAAGGCTATCACATGCTTCCTCTAAGCCACGTGACGCCACCAACGCTTCTTTTCAAACTGCTCACTCACGCCCCATTGCGAGCACTTTACCGCAGCGCCACTCAGGGGCCCACAATATAAGTTATTTGTATTGCCTGCTATTAAGTTGCTATACAACAATCGATTTTTATTCAGAATGAAGTCCTTTATTCTTCAAAACGTTCTGAATCCGGCTGGGCATAGGTACTCTAGTGTCACTCGCTCAGTCCATGCCTGCTTGATTGCTTCCTGAAGATCATGTACAGACATTTGCCACAGAAGTTCACAGTGCATTTGCTGTAAGCCATTTTTGTGCGGAGGTGTACACCTGCTTTGGGCACAAGGAGAACTATAACGCATGGCATATGTTGCCTTCTATTGGCCAGCACTGCGCACAAAAAATCATGAAGAACCCTTTTTCTAAGACAGCACTGCTAAGGTTGTCTACACCAGTAAAAACTTTGGATGATCCATCCAGTGCAATATTACCATTATTAACCGTCTTGCTGTCAGGAACTACAAAGCATGAATCCTTCAAGATGAATTTTAAAGCAGTGTGTGAGCTTTCTGCTACAAAATATTACTTTCAGCCTCTTTTACCTGAATAGGAGCTGTGAAAGGTTCATCAGTTCAATTTCATCACAATTATCTTTGCATGACTTGTGTGACAGAGAGATTATACGGTACTGAATCCAACACCGGAGTGACTTAAGAACTAAACACACTAACAGATATTCCAACTAAGCTGAGGTTATAGTATTTTAAAAATAAACCTGATGTAAAAGGTACCGAAAGCAGGATCACATGACCCATTGGAGAAGTTTTTCATTCCTTCAAATAACCTCATCATAATGAGACTTGTGTACGTTTTCAGAAAATGATTTCCTCAGGCTCTGAACAAAGAAAAAAAAAAAAAAAAAAAAAAAAAAACATATGAAAACTCTCCTTTTTGAACCACTTTGCCGCTGTAACCATGATTGATTTTGCAGTCACTAAAAATAATACCAGCTTTACACGGGTGTTAAATAGAGCATAGTGCAACGGAGGCAGTTATTACCATCAGCCTTGGAAAATCAGAACAGGTCGGCCATTAAAATAATCTTTGCCCAGTAGATAGACTCGTTTTCCTTTAAAAGTGAAACCATTTAAAAGTTCCAAAAGAGAAGCAAAAGAGAGGAAGTCTAGTGACTTCACCTACAATCTAATTAAAAGACACAAAGTACGGTTTCCTCTGAAGTGAAACATTACTGCATAGTCTAAAACGCCATGGCAGACAGTTAACGTGACTTTCTCTCAATTAAAACGAATTTTCTCTTGGGATTTTTCATAGGTAATGCAACCATTTTATTAAACCAGTAATGATTAATTAGTATTGTATTACTAGGGGTTTTTTAGTAGTACAATTAATATCCTACCCATACTTGTGCATATGGGTCAAAAATGTTCTTTTTTTTCTTTAACTTTCAAAGGCAGTTCACATTATGAAAATGTATTAATATGCATAAATATTTTACCCTGTTCGTCTTTGACCCATATGTCTCGTGATCCAGAATAAAAGATATGTCATAAAAAGGAGGGATGCCAGATATCCTAAATAATATCTGTAGCACCCTCTGCTGGAGTTAAATAGATGGTTATAATTCTGCCCTCAAATTTATCTTGTATAAATAAAACCACAGCCAGGTGAATATCAAAGGTACTGTAAGCATCATTATTACATCAATCGCCCAGGATTACAATAGAAAAACACCACTGTAGGATCTCAGTTGACATTATTAGTTACATCTGGCCACCTCTTCTGTATATTTCATTATTTTTCTGTATACTCTGTGTTTGAGCCATGAATTCTCTTTAGCGTGTGCCTGAGGGTTCATCACAGTCAAGAAAAGGAGTGATACTACAGAAACTCACAATGTCCTGCAGTGTATCAGCTGTCTCTCTGAACTCTGTACTTTTGGGGTCCTTGTATTCAGGCTTGTAAGTGGCATCTATCAGCTTCATCTCGCCGCTAAAGACTCGCGTTCCCAAATTTCGCTGGGCTCCCAGTTTAGGCACCATGTCCTCCTGGAGCTTTGAGTTGGGCCTGACTGAAAAAAGAAAAAAAAAAAACAAAAAAAACTGGTATTATGGTGTGCGACTACAGTCACTAAATAGTAATTTTTCAGTAACTGAAAATCCCACAAACTGTTTTGTACCCAAGTCTTCAGAAACAAAAATTAACTTGTTTACTATTTTATGATCATAAACTGAACAAAAATTTTAACATTTCCTTGAATTTTTCGAATTCATGTCCATATTTATTTTTTATTCTGTAAATCTGCCTCCTCAGAATGACCAATGTTAAAACCATTATATAAATAAAATTAGTTTGAACTGAATTGAGGTTCCTCTTGATGGCGGGAAATTTCGCGCTGCGAAAAAAAGTGCAAATTGCCAATCCGAACATGAAAGAATAAATTATGCAGTAAAGAATAATGAGGTCGCATGATTTGACCTGACCTACTGTCAAATAGCAAGACATTTCTCAATTTGTGCATAACAGTATAACACACAACAGGATATGTGTTCTATATTGCATGCATTTTAGTTTTAATAAAGGAATTGTGGACTATACTTCCTGTCACTCTGGCCTATGTGTCCGTCGGTCCTTATAAAGGAGTTGTGGATTATGTGCCTCACTTTTTGTGACTGGTACCCAGACGTTGTGTTGCAATGCAGCCACTGCCTTTGTTCCAGTGACCATCAGATACTGGGCCATGGCTTACTGTATAAATATCATTGATTATCATTCTTAAAGAAGGAAGCATTGCTTCTATATCTGATGACAGTTTTAAGCCCAAATTTTATAATACTCAAACAGTGGTTTATAATATACAGAATCATTGGACGCCATAAAATTTTCCTTTAATCAACCCCATATATTAAAAGGGTCCTTATTTTTTTAATACAGTTTTTTCTAATACATAGACCCATTTTTAAACATATTATTTGGGGTCAGAGTGTCATAGGTACGAATTAGATTTAAAAACTTTCATACCAGCAAACCACCATATGAGAAATCCAGCCACAGCTGCCAGGACCAGCAGCAGCAGTAGTACACTTCCCACCACTAGCCCTGTCTTCTTCTTCTTCTTCTGTGAAGGCCTCTTCTGTTCCCGTGTTATGAAGGTGAGTTCTTCATTTTGACCCTGATAGAGAGGAGTGGGGTGAGAGAAAGGGAAAGAGAGAAAGAGAGAGACGGGTACATGTTTAAAAGTTTGATTGACATTTGACCAAAGGTTCAGGAATATCAGAAAATGTAACAAAGTCTACTTCAATTTTATTCCATTATGAAATATTGCACTCTGAGATGAATAACAAGCATCTGATCATAATATGTTACTGTCCTGTCAGTTTCCATGCTGAGAACAAGCTCAAACATGGTTTAGTGGTTAACTGTTCAACCTGTTCTTCTTGCATCATAAAAAACACCTGATCAGCTATGGGCATCAGAGTGGAATTTCTTGCATTCCAGGTTTTCGAGAGTTTGGTTAGGTCTGTCTCTGTCTGCTGACACATGGACAATATTTCTTCAATGCGAAGGAGAAATAAGATGACGTTTACAAAGCACTTAATTAATAGGAGACTTTATTGACAAGCACAGAGTGATTCCACCCACTGTGAGAAATTAAATTTGCCAGAAATATAACAAAAAAAGAAGGAGCGATCGGATCAAGTGTTTACATGGCTAATATTTTCATACTGAATGGTTTAGCACATTCTGATAAAAAATTTATTCTGATCAGGCCAGATCAGACTAGTCAGTTATGACTGAAGTGCTCCCATGATGCTGTTTTATTCTGATTGGAATAAACCTATTTTTGGCTTCTCCCGTCAAGGGGTCGCCACAGCAGACCATCCGATCCGCACACAACTTGGCACAGGTTTTACACTGGAGACCCTTTTTTTCTAACCAAGCTTGGAACCCGCACTGCATGCAGTGAGTGCAGTGAGTACTATGGTACAACAGTGGGGCTCGAACCTGGATCCTCAGATCCCCAAATCAACAACCTAGAGCCCTTATTCTGATTAGAATATAATTCCAATTATTGGTAGAACATCAGGGTCCATACTGTCAAGTGCAGTAAAAACTGGGGGAAAAGCCAAAACTGTACTTTATAACATATAACCTATAATGTTTTCTTAAAAAAAAAAAAAAAACTATAAAAATTAATAAGCAATAACTATGAACCCAATTGAACCTTCTCTCCTGCTCACACAAATACAATCAACAGGCAACTCTTTAAAAAACAACAAAAAAAAAAACCACCCGTGGAGGCAAAATGTTTTATTAGTTTGGATTGCGTATTATGAGTTGAATTATTATATTATATTAATATATTATAAGCTAGCACACTAGGGTGTACAATCTCTTGTTCCACACACCAAGTAGTGCCCTTGAAAGAGCGATTTGGGAATTAGCCTGTGTTAGAAGCTAGTTGGCGTTGTAGCTTGCTTTAAGCATAAATCAAACAACATTAAGGCAATTTAGAACTGATAATTTAGAAATGTTATTAGAACACATGCGATACGGAGTAATGCATATAGTTAAACGTCTCAATGCTGTTATCGTATATTATCACAGATTGCTACTCGTCCAATCAGATTACTCGGTCGGAACTACAGTCACTGTTGTATAATACGAAACATATCCTGATGCTTATTGACACACAAAGACAGTATATTTGTTTTGTAAAGATGAATCAAATCATTGTAATTTCAATACATTGTAATAGCATAATAAGCATTATCTTTAGTTTTTAATATTTTTTACTTTTTGCATTGCGTTTCATGGCAATGTTATTAATATGGAAAGATTCTGTGATGGCAGATTGTGCCTTCGGTGATTACATAACTTTGTGTCATCACTGCTCCTACAGCCCATCATATTTAGACCTGGGTGTGACTTATTCAACTCAACTCAGATTCATGATGGACAGATTCAGTTGAGCCAGTCATGGTAGAAACCAAACTATATAGCTTATATAATATACAGTGAGTTATGATGGGTTAGTGGTTAGCAATTCCAGCATAGTGGAGTTTGAATGTTAACTTTACATACACAAATCGGAGGCTTCATGTTTTCGTTGTGCTTGGTGGTTTTCCATCAATAATCCAAAGACATGTATTGAAGCTATGTGGCATTTCCAAATTTTATATAGTGTATGACTGGGTGCGTGTGCCTCTGCCCTGTTTTACGCATGCTCCCTGTGCCTCACCTTGTTGCCTGGCTTCTCTGAGATGAGCTCAAGCTCAAAATATAGGACAATTAAGTTTTTCAACAACACTTCTTTCTACAAGAAGGTTTGTGCAGACAGGAAAACTACAGTTACTCAAATAACCATGCTGAAAATCCTTTAAACAGGTCATGCAAGGGTAATTAAAATTGCATACCAGTCATCCTAGATTTGCCATTCTACCACATCCCTATTGGTGTTGGTTTTGAATTCCAACCTGGTGACTGAAAAGGTAATTGAAGGACGCTGAACATACCGTCATGTTCATGGACCACTTTGAGACAACTTGTGTTGTTAAGCTGTCACCAGAAATGGATGCACAACATTTCCAACACCATTCACCCACCAACAGCAACATGACCTACTAATAAATGATTGGATGAATCCATTGATTAATCCAAACAATGCCAAATTTAAATCCTACCCTCTGCATCTCAATGCACAAATTAGGATTTATCTGACCAGGTGATGTTTTCACCAAACTCTGACTGTACCTTTTCATAGATCCAAAGAGTACCAAATAGTGTCATAGAATAATTATCTGGTTCATTCATCAGGTTTGTGATCTCACAGAGTTGCACATTATCAAGTCAACAACTTTTACATTTGACGGACACTCTTACTTAGAGCAACTTCCAAAAGTATTTTATAATCATAATCTTTCTGTTTAATAAGCCATAATCCATAGCATCTCCTTGTGAAAAGAAGATCTAGCCTACAGAAAGAGCCTACAGAACAAAGAGATGACGGTCACAACACTGTTACTGTCTAAACTCGAGAACTGGCAGTAAATCAGCTCAGAGGGAGTGGCTGTCAGATATCGTGCTTGGCACACATGAAATTAAGCCAAGCGAATAAAATCTTGTTCAACAGGCTTTAGAAAAACACCGTCAGAAGGAAATTGGCCAAGAGTGAATAAGCAGATTGCGTTGCACTTGCATTGTGTGGTGCCTTAGAAGCTGATATTAGAGACGCACAGGAGTCAATTGAGCAACTGAAGATGAAAGATTATTCACTGTTTTAAAATTAAACTTAATATCACAACATTAAAACCAACCCTAGATTTTAGGTTCCTCGTATGCTCCGGTGTGGCTTCATGGGATGTGCTGTGGTGTCCGGCACTAGGACATTGGTGGAGGATCCTTTGAGTGCTGTGGGTTGCGGGGTGGGGCCACTATGGATTAGACTTGTTTGTCTGCTGCATACTATGGGTACTGGATTGAATTAGGAACGAGGGAATTTAGAGGCTGGGTCATCAGGGTTGGGTCCTTTGACTGCTGGGCTCAGGCATGGCGGACTGTGGTGCATTGGGCGATTTGGTTCATAGCCAGCATTGACTTTTTTTTGTTTATTTTTGCTGCATTGGCTTTTCTGTGGGATTGAATCGGCCAGGCTGGGCTTTGGTCCCGATGAGCATGGGTGAGCCTAGAGGGACCCATCATCCTGTTACTAGTTTTCTGGTGTATAATTGGTGATAAAGTTCATTCAGTTCACCTCTCAGTGGTCAAAATGTTATGGCTGATCGGTGTACATTTTTAAAATAATACTAAATTGTTCAGTAGGCAGTTCTCTAAACAGAATGCCTGAATAGCACTGCATAAAATAAATCTCTGCTTTTGATCGAGTCGGAGTCAGATAATAGGAAAAGGAACAGTTTATTATTGATTTATTGGAATTACAGATCGAGTCAGCAGATAGTTTTAAAAGTTTTATACCACCATTCATAGAATTTAAACATAGAAATAATCTCCTGGGTTACAGGGACAGTTTTTAGCCCTGTTACTGTACCTTGGAGGTGCCAGAGCTTAGAATCTTGCACCAAAGCTCATGCATGGAGTTTGCATGTTCTCCTCATGTCTGGTAGATTTCCTCTGAGTATTCCAGTTTTCCCCCAGAGTCCAAAGACATGCAGTGTAGGCTGATTGGTGTTTTAACATTGTCTGTAGTAGATGAAAGATTGAGTATGTGCTTTTTTTCCCCCTGCAGTGGGTTGGCACTTGTGTTCCCTGCCTTGTGCTTCAAGCTCCCTAGGATAAGTTCTAGGCCCCTGTGACCCTTTACAGGATAGGTGATGTGGACTATACATGAATGAATACATATAATAAATATATATGTATAACCTAAGTATATTTGCTGACCCTTATCAAAATTCCGTCTGGGAAAACGATGCCATCCACGACCGATTCATTAGTAGCGGACAGTAAAATAAACAGGTACATGAGTGGAAGCGTGAGAGTGGTGTAATGTCCACTACTAATGAATCGATCGCGAATGCTAAACAGAATAAAAAGGGCGTACTGATGGTCGCGCATGCTCTGCAGAGAAACACAGTTTCACACCGTGCACAGCTCTTCTTTATAAAACCCAGAAAGATCAATAAAACTCATGCAGCACGGATCCGAGCAGCAACACAGCATCGGTCATTGACCTATTAAAAAAAAACAAAAAAACACTTGTATGGAAGCCCTGCCGGTGTGTCGACGGGTCGACGGAGACGGCTTCAGACATCACACTGTGCATTTAGGTTTTCTGATGTCATATTCAACCAAAGTCATTACTTGTACAACGTGTAGATTTTACTGCTGCCAGAATGACGTTGCAAAAATGCAAAAAATCATCATCATTAGCATTACTCTTATTTTGTCACAGAAACAACCTTAACAATCATGAAAAAAGTGAGCTTATAATCTTTGCTATTTCTTTCTTCTTTTTTTTTTGCTCAAATCATATTTGTACAGCTGGTTAAAATGACATTAAATGCAGTTCATCAAATCCTTAGAAAAGGATATGTCTAAGGATAACTATAGGATATAGGATAAATATTGTACAATCCTGACCCCATACTGTATATACATTTGTACTTAATTAAAACATAGTAATGCAAAATAATGGCTAAAATGCTCTGGTTTTTAAGGGCTACATGCTCTGACAAACAGTGCCATATTTGTATCTCAAAAAGTGTTTAGTTCTTTATGTTTTTACTTCATTTTATGCTACACATATTAGTAAATGGAGAGGTTTTGTAGGTTGGATATCTGAAATGTGAAATGAACAGAAATACCAAATAAATCAAAATATAGTGTTAAAGGTCATGTGTCATTGTCAAGGTCATTGACTCATTAATTTCACCATTCATTAATTAATTCTTTCTTCCCTTCATTACCTTCTTCCTTCCTCTCTTCGGTGGTTCATTTTTTTCTCCCTCAACTGACTAAATCCTTGCTGCCTTTACTGATTTCTTTTCCATTCTTTGGTTCCTTTCTTCTTTTACCCTTCTTTCCTTTTCCTCCACTTTTCCTTCACCCAGTCTACCCTTTCCTTCCTTCCTTCACAGACTCCTTTCTTCATTGCTTGCTTCTCGTCATTCCTTTCTTTTGTCATTCTCTTCCTTACTGAATTGTTCTTTTCTTCACCGAGTGGTTCATTCCTTCATGAGTCCACCCTCCACCTCATTAGTTCTTCTTTCCTCAATTCTCTTCTTCCTCTAATCATTCCTTCTTTCATCAAGTCACTTATTCATCTCATTTACTGAGTATTTCCTTCCTTCACTGAATCCTTACTTTCTCTCATCCTTCATTCCTTCCTTCATTGAATCCTTCCTAAAAATCCATCAATTTATCCATCCTTAATGTTTTCCTTTTACTCTGTCTAGACCACAACATCTATCAATTCAGGACAAAGTTATCTTGGAAGTTGCTCTCTTTTTTTAAAACACAAACATACTTTGGTGTTTGGTACTGAGTGACAGAATGAGTGCTCTGACTGTGGTTCAATCTTCTTAACCTCACACCTGATATTTCAGTCATTACCCTTTTAAACACAGTAGACGTCCAGGTGAGGACTCCGAATGCCAGGAGCAGTAACAAAATGCAGCAGGATTGGGTCAGACAGATGTGAAAGAGAGAGAAGTGTCATTTTAGGAAATATGAAACGAATCAGGGATCACAAATCGGATGCACTTTTATTGCACCAACATTCTCAATTTCCCAGTCTGACATCATATTTGTGTGTTGTTGAACATTAACTCATAGTGAAATAAGGCCTATCCGTCAACCTGACGAATCACCAAAAGGAAAAGCGTGTAGTTAGTGATGACTGGCAGAATTTGCTATTTGGCCATCAATCCTCAACCCAAGTTAACCATAACAATTTTGGTTTAAAACCACAACTTACAGCCAACCGATGATTTTCATCAAACCCACATCTTGTACGGTCTTGTATCAAATCTACAGAAAGCACCGTCAGATACCAAAATAAACACTACCACACCAAGCTCTGTAGACCGGCCCACTTGTACTGTATTTAAACAATGAACTACCATACTGGTCTCACTGTACAAATAATATACGGCTAGCGTTTGAGGACCCCTGATATGTAGAATGTCGCAAACGTACTATATAACATGGTTTGTCAAGGCTGGAGAAGAGATCTGACTCTCTCTCAATAGCGTGTTACATAATCTATTTTCGTCCCTCTACCTCATCCATCACCGGAAAGTGACCTCTAAATACTATACGAGAGAGAGAGAGAGAGAGCAGGTCATTGGCTTACTCCATTACTGTACCGACAGTGGGCAGCTCAGGCTGGAGTACAGTAATCACTGACTATGCCAGTCATTTGGAAAAGTACTATGACACGCAGATCATTTTTCATGGGTCGTCACAAGCTCAGTGACTGCAAAGTTAAACAGGTTTTCGGTCCATTTAATATACAGCAGATCCGTGTCTATATGAAAGGTTTCGCTGCAAAATAGGATAAATCCATTGTAGCATATTAGAGGAAAGCATGTTTTTAAGCAAAAGGTGCGAAAATTTATACAAGCTGAGAAGAAAACTCTGTTAAAAAAGTACAAATGCCAAATCAGGAGGTCAACATTTTTTTTGGTTATATCATGTGATTTTTGGATTTCTCTGCAAAATGGATAAATCAGCTTGCAGTTGTGTTATATACAGTATTTTCCCTAGAATTTCGGTAGAAGAAGATGATGGAGGCTTTGCGCACACGCTAAATTTTTTGGTTCTTTATTTCTCATGAAACATAATACTGGTAATTTCCATCAGTATACTGTACTACAGAGTAGAGCTGATTTGGAGAGGCCAAGTCCTTTGTTATTTAAGCAGCACATTATCTATTACATGACTATGGTTTAAAATATGTCCATTAGGGTATTCTTTCTATTTATTTTCTCAATTACATGGGAGGTTTCATAACAGTAATAAGGGTAACATGCATTGTTCTATGAGTGTTCTACAGAGTGGTGCTGATGTGGAAAGGCCAAGCCCTTTGTTATTTTAGAAGCACCTTGTCTATTGCATGAATGGTTGAAAATATGTTCATTTGTGTGGCCTATTGATTTTCACAACCACATAGGAGGTTTCAGAACTGTAATAAGGGCCAATATGTATTGTTCTACGAGTGTACTACAGAGTAGTGCTGATTCGGAGAGGCCAAGCACTTTATTTAATAATTGGATTTTTTTCAGCACTGATAAAATTATATGACAGTAGAAATTTTTTATGTTCTAAGCTTAGACAAATCTTCTTCTTTGTCTTTCGGCTGTTCCCTTTCAGGGGTCGCCACAGCGAATCATCTGCCTCCATCTAACCCTATCC
>JAOVVB010088370.1:0-13422 GCA_028570985.1 Heterobranchus longifilis
GCAAGGAGGCTCACACGGAAATTACAGATCAGTGTGTCCGAAAAGATCCATACTACTGTTTATTTACACAAAAGTATGTTGAACGATAGTAATACATATTGAGTATGTAGTACATAATATGTGATTTCGGATGCGGCCATGATGTCATAAAACCTGGCTGTCTGAATCTGGATTTTTGAGACTGTTGTTGGCACACTGCATTTTCAAGGCAGAAGTTCTCCTCCATGGTGCTGACTGCTCATTTCACTCATGATATGTCTTGTAGCATATAAAAAGCACAATATAGACATGTAAAAATGGTTAAAGACTTGATTTTCACGAGGGTGGCTCTTTAAATTTGACCCAAGAAACCGCTTAATTTCAGTTATTTGCAGAAGGTTTTTGCACTGGAAGGTTATTTAGGTTTTCATCAAACCTTCGTGACCTCTGTGTTAACTGCAAATTATCTTCATCAGTGATTTGCAGCATTTCCTTCAGTGGAAGTGACAAAGAGCACCATGCAAGGTGACTGACCTGCCAGAGGAACCCAATCTTGGTTGGTTTGCTGCTTTACTTTTTTCATCAAAGGATACGGCTTAGATAGAGATAGGGGAAGTTTTATCTACACAACTGCTTTCACACGCCTCCTTTGAGAGGTTTTTGCAAATATAAAAATGATCGTGTGAGATTGTGAGTGCATTATTAATCGGTCCGTTGTCATATTCGAAAACTTGAGCGGAGTCAGAATGGAATACATAGCAGGTACAGGATGTAACTCACTTCCTTCATTCATTAACAAATGTGTGTCTTTCAAATTGGATGATGGATTTAAAAAAGTTGTGCACTTGAATTTGCAGGTTTTCTGACAGTGATTCTGATGCAGAGCTTGGATGCAGGACATGCACCAAAGAAACGTGCTGCTGGTGTTCCATGCAGACCCAAAGAGCTGACAGCCCTCACCAAAAGTCTAGTAGAAGCAAGCTTGAAAGCTTTTGTAAGTAACATAATACTGTTTGTGTGTGTGTGTGTGTGTGTGGGGGGGGGTGTGTGTGTGTGTGTGTGTGTGTGTGTGTGCATGTATATAAATATAAAGTGGCATAAATCTCAAAACTGTACTTCATACAGTACTTGCGTACATTAGTACTTAGTTACTTTCCTAGATTATTTAGAATATAGTTGGATGAACACGTGTCTGACAGATTTTGTTTGCATATTTTACTTTATTTTACTAATAACATTTCTTGCTAACCGTTTCTTGCTATATGCGAACTATGCGGTTACATGGGGGCCCCAAAGCCACCAGGGGGCCCATAAACTGCCATTTTAGGCCTTTTTTTTCCTTTTTCAATAAATTAAAATAACCAGTCTCTCACTCAACACATTTTGATTCCTTGACAACACAAATTTGTTCCTAACATTTAATATAAACATATTATGGAATATGCAGCATCCGTCTCATTTATGCACATTTGGGAAATGTTATAATGCAGATTCGGTCAGTCCGGTAGGGTTCTTGGTGTAGGGGAGACCCAGTGTTTCCTGTTTATCATCATTCTCTGTAGGTTTAAATAGCTGGGGTTAAATTTAAGAGACTAGATTTAAATATTATATGCATGCCCTCACCATAGTTTCACAAAATAGGGGCTCCCAAACAACATTTTGCATAGGGCCCCCAAAAAGCTAGAAACAGCCCTGGCTGCCAGTACATGACTCCAATTTGATACGACTGTATTATATGAATATTAAATTACATGTGCTTTTCAATTCAGTGCGTGAGATGGGACTTTTGTGGCAAGAAAATGTGTCTTTAGTCAGTGTTCTTGCCTGTGTAAATGCTTGAATCTCCAAAAAGTGTATTTTGTTTTACATGGACATGCACCAATAAGCATTAATGTTGGCTTTTAAAACCATAACTGTTATTATACAGACACATTCCTTGTGGGTGTGATGTAGATCCATGAAGAGTTCATATTTAGTCAGATTGCAGACCTGATGTTTTACGTGATGAGCAAAATTAATCTTCCAATGAACTCTTCTCTTCTCCAGGAGGAAGCCAACGGGGAGCACCTCGGCACCTGGTCCCCGGGCTTCCCTGAGCTGCAGGTCCACGAGAACTCTCATCCACATGGGTCAAAAGTTCAGTGCAGCCTGCTCTTCATGGCTCAAGGCCTGGAGAAAGTCCTGGAGGACCAGAGGAACAACCTGAATCCCCATGATGCTTCACTTCACGAGGAGCTCAGGAACACCATCTCCAGGGTCACCATGCTCACAGCGTGTACCAGGGCTGTTCTCGGGGGGGAATGCTCCCAGACGCCACCCCTGCCCAAAATGCCCAGGCATGCGTTTGAGAGGAAGCAGTGGAGTGACACTCTGTTGAAGACAGCCAGGGACTATCTGGACTGGCTGGAGCGTAAGATTGTGGTCCGAATTTCAAAGGTCAAAGGGGCAAAACTTCAGAAGTTCTTGGAGGGGAGTGGATACCTCTTGTAGTCTCAGTGCAGACGTGGTCACAGCTTATGGCAGCTTTTCTTTAATAGTAAAGGATTTTATCAAGCAAGGGCGTAGGTTTCATTTCAACACTGGGGGGGAGGACACAGGAAACAGGGGGTTTGGAGGTAGTCCCTCAGGACATTTTGAGCGTTAAACTCTTAATATGCTGCATTCTGGCGAATTTGTATGCAAACCTTTAACCCGATGAAAACAGACCGGATCGTTGTTTGCATGATTCTTCTTAAATCGATCAAAAATAAAAACCATAACAGCATTCATTCTTTTTGCAGCAGATGGCTGAGGCTTTTGTCTTTGTCGTCATCACATCGTAAGTTCGTGATGACATCATAACATTACGTGCCGTGCAAAACCATGTGACAAATGAAAAATGACTTTGCACTCTATCTCAAAAACTAAAAATTGTACATAGTTCAAATAATTTATGGAGGGTTCAGAAATATTTTGTTCATGTTTCTACATTTAGAAATCTTTTGGATCAATTTCAATATTTTCTTTTCTATTATTATGGTTTATTTACTTACATAAGTTTAGGTAGTACAATTTTTAGGGATATGAAGCATTTGAAATTACTCCAAGAAATTAGATAATCAATCGATTTAATTTCTTCAAAATAAAAGTCCTCTGCTACATTCATGTTTTTATTGAGGGGGGCCAATGCCCCCCCACCCACCCCACCCTGGAATCTATGCCTGTTATCAAGATATATTAATGCTTATTTGTAATTTATTTTTTTGGAAATTTATAAATGGATGAATTTAATGCCATTTTCCACAAGTTGTATTTTTTTCTTTTCTTTTTCTTTTTTATTATACAGATGGCCTGAAGTAGATAAAATAGCTGATGAAATCAAATGTGTTCAACTGTTTATAGATGTAGTATGATATTTGGGGAAATAGGCATATTTGCTTTCTTGTTGAGAGATGAGTGGTATCAATCTTCTCATTAAACTCTCTGCAAGATAGATAGATTTCCCAAAATGTCAAACTATTCCTTTAAAGACTATATCAGAAATGTTCAAATAAACTTGCTAATTTTCAGCATCTGACATCGTTCCCATGTGACCGTAATTAATCAACTTGCCAAAGAGGCAAATTAAAAGGGGCTCTAATACAATTCCAAATTACGACAGTTTGTTTTCTCAGCCGTCACAATGATTAATTGTTATGCTCTGGCCATATATCCCTTGTGAGCGGGCTACGTTGCCTGAGGTAGAAAGAGAAGCTGATAAGAATCACCTACAGAGAGCCTCCAGTTTGGACTCCAATCACTGTATTGAAATTTGTGGACAGATGGACAGTGCACGGCAAGGCAGATAAGTCTGTCAAAGTCCCATCAAAGCAATGCAAGAGAACAACAACACTGTAACAAAGATTAATGTGGGCCTCGTCCTCCTCAAATTAAGTGATCAATTAATATTCAATTAGAAGTTCCAATGTTTCCTGATTCTGAGCCTCAAATTAATCTATATGTTGAATTTTTCTTCTTACAAAAGACAGCTTTTTGAATGCTTTGACTTCTGTTTGTTCTATTAATATAATAAAATACAATAAAATGACTGCTTGATCATACAGTACTATTTCCTTTCTTCCTCTAGCACAATAAACTCATCAGTTTTCTTCAACGAGCTTTAAAATACATCATTTTCTAACGGCCTTTGGTAGCTTTAAAATGTTTAGCATGCCTATCACTAACGACCATTTTCATTATCGATTAATCTGCTAATTATTTTCTCGATTAATTGTTTGGTCTATAAAATGTCGGAGGAAATCTCCATATTTGAGAGGCTGAAAACAGCATTTTCTACCATTTTTTCATGGAAATGTATTTTAACAATTAATCGATTACCAAAATAGTTGTTTATTTTTCTATCGACTAATCAATTAGTCGACTATTCACTGCAGCGCTACATATCACCCTTGTTTTGGATAAACACACATACTCTTTACACTTGTAACAGTTCATAAAAATGTCATTAAAAAATGTCACCATTCATAAAAAGCAGAAACTATAATCTATTTAATTTCACAGTCACTTTTATTAAATAGCAGTTTCGTATGCATGCACTACACACAGAAGTAATGACACATTATTTGCTGTTAAAATATTCAACAAAACATGAAAACAGCTGTTACCTTCTTTAAAAAAAAATGAAGCCTATTTTATGAACCGGTTTTGAAGCGGATCCTGCTGGATGAGCTGCCTGCTATGTAGACCTGATGATCATCACGGATGAATGTAGGAAGCGTTCTATGCACTTATGAAGTGTAAATAATCAAATCACATACAGCATTTGTCCATTTTGTCTTGGATGTCTCCATCTCTTTGCCACTATAACGCAAAAGTGTCCAAGACAGCAGTTAATTAGCAGAGAGTCTCTTCTCCGAGCACCTTTAGGCTTTACTGACCCGCTGCTGTTCCCGCACTGCCTAAACCCGAGAACAAAGTCGAATGCTCATACAGGCAGGAGCTCTGGAGGACTCTCTCCGTAGCAGTACTTTGCTTGAGGGTTTCGGTAGGTGTTCTCATGTTGAACACTCTGCATGAGAGGAAACAAAAATAAACAAGTTAATACAGGGACCCCACGCCTTCTTAAACATCAAATCAGGATCAACAAATCATCAGTTTTATGGCCTGACAACTGTCCTTTACATTTTCAAATTCTTCTTTAAAAAGATAGGCTCTTTGGAATGTACCACACTCAGGCCATACTGTCAAATTTAAATTATTTTATTTCAAATGGGGGAATCGCCGATCCTGCTTTTGATAATTTGATAGCTCATTCTATCGATTTTCGAATTGAAATTGTGACACCCCCTGTGGTTGGTTTCAAAATGACTACAATAATGGGAACAGATATGTTTTAGACTAATTTTGTGTTTAGAAAGAGAGGATTGTAGTCTGTCAGAGTTGAATGTTTTCATTTTTGCTTATCTCATTACATACTTGTGAAGAGGTCCTACACTTGGCCAGGCACAGCTCAAAATGATCCTCCACAGCAGTGAAGAGATTCTGGAAACCTTCAGCTGCACGATTCAGGAAGCGCTCGAGGAGAGGTTGCTGAAGACGAGTACACAGATAAGAGAGTGAGCATGATGTGTAAAACATACATACAGGTCTCAATCTGCTCAATCCGTTCTTTCTTCCCCTCGTGGTCCCTGCTAGGTTTAAAATGCAAAATCAATTAGAAAGATTTAGTATCTGAATTCTTGCATTTCAGGATCATCCATTAAAATGTATGCATGGCATGCAGCAGTTGAGCTTTTTTTCGTAATAACCCTGAGCATCCTTTATGTGACAGATTACCTTATCAGGCTGGAGGCAGCAAGACACGCAATACTCGTAGATGCTACAGCAGCCGTTGGCCAGGCAGCTTTTACAAATGTACTGTCTGGAGCTGGGAGCATTGACATTACAGCAGCCGTTAACCAGCAAGTCTTTTCTCTCACAGACGTAACCTGTAAAACATTAACACAGATAAGCATTGATTAGAAGCAAAAACCAAACAAACAGTCTCACAGAGCTGTCATGTTATCATCACTGTATGGCGGCGAGTAATGGCTGCATTGCTCACCAAGTTCGTCTGTGAGCAGCGTCTTGCCCTGGATGGAGTTTCTGCACTGAGTGATCTGTCGGCTGCTGTTGCCCAGGTTGAAACGGACTTTCCAGGGGATGCGATGGTCTGAATCTCTAACCTCTAAGAGTGTGCGGTCCCGTATGGTCCGCTCCTCCTGCAAAATGTACACAGGAGAAGGTCATGAAATAGCATCAAAGAACAAGTCTTTAGAATAAGGTCAGATAATATGATGAGGTATAAGGTGAGAAAATGGATCTTTTTTTGGTGTCTTATTTTAAGAGAACTACAAATATTTAGCTCTATAACAATTTTTTCATTGATCAAAAGAAGTTCTCACATGTTAAACATTGTCTTAACAAAGCAGCTGTACAAGACATTTGCCTGAATAAGTAGTGGAACATTTCTCACTTCATTCAGATAAAGCTGAGCCGATTAGATGATAAGTCAATAGAGAAATTTTTTTTATCTGCAATATAATCTATTAATCTTTTAAGCAAACACGCAAACAATTCACTAGTTCCAGCTTCTCAACTTTCTGCTTTAAAAAAAGTTATCTGTGAAATATCTTTGGGTTTTAGATTATTAACCAAAACAACTTGAATATGATTGAAAAAAAAAGATTAATTTTGCTATACCATTTATTTATATCTCGTGTATTAAGCCATGAGGGCAAGTTAATGGATTCACCTTGATTTGTCAGGTGATTTCTTGTATGAGCTAAAAACCCACATGTGTACTCTTTTGCAATATAAACTCATCACATATACCAAGGATCTTATCCAGATAATCCACTCCTGGTGCAGAAGACAACTACCATTTGCTTTAGTGTGAGTTTCTGTACCTGTTTGAGCGTGCTGGTGAGAAAGTAGATGAGAGACAGCCCGAAGACTACTCCCAGCACCCAGCGCTTTCTCAGTAACCGCCGTAGTACCATCATAGCATGGCTTTCTTGGGAAGATGTCGGTGACAGTGACAGTCCAAAACATCAAACCTCCAGAGGGTATCAATTCCCTGACTGACGTATTTATCAGGAATAGCTAACGATGTGTACCTACGTGATGATGACTCGCTCAAAAAACTGTAAACCCGAGCAAAACTGGCTCCGTAAACTGACGTTAGCTAGCTTTATCAGACAGCAAATGTGATAAATATACAAAAATGAAGTCGTTTATTTAGTCAAGACGCATTAGCTAACCCATGTTGCAGGTTTTACCTACTCACAATGGCTGTAAATATGAATAATGCTCTGACACAGCTCAAAACAGTTGACGTTGGTGTCAGGTAAGCTAGTTAACGGTGTTTCATAATAAAAGCTTTGTTAGCCTGCTAGCTAGCTTCCGTTAGCATTAGCTTTCTGAGGATAAAAAATACACTATGACGCAGCCTAGTGATGCAGTTTCGTATCATTTGAAGAAAACGATCTTGTAATGTCCAACTTTACGTCTAACAAAGCAGCAACTGTGATGTTTATCCAGCGAAATCTCACATCCACCATGAGCAAAACAAATGTCCAACACGGATGTGGTGTGGTGGGAAGGAGGACGCTGATTGGTGGATAGGCGACGCCGGTGACGTCATACAGGAAGTGTTTTCGTGCTGCTGCAGCTGCTGCTGCTGGACCGTCGGAGCGTCTTTTGCAGCAGCATCAACCCTAAGCTAACCTGACACTAAAAATGCCAAGAGCTGAGGGGAAATTCACTGAATTAATTCAGGTAAAGGCGTCTACATTGTTATGCAGCTTACAGTCTAACGAATTAAACACACAAAGCAGAATGACTGAAGATATACGCGGTTAGCCGGCCTCTCTGTCTGCCTGTGTTGATGTTGATTTGCATTTGCAGGGCTGGACCATGTGGTGATGAGCGGTATGCCATGCAGAGGAGACACAGCAGCAACACGGATGGCATGCCCTCAGAAAGGTGGGAAGATCTCAGAAGCAGCACACGCCCTTTGTTTGTGTAGTATATTCACACACCATTTAGCCAAATGTATGTGGAACCCCCCGTCTCCATCTCTACATACAGTATGGGGCTGTCTATTATTGTTTTGGCAAGGCCTCTTTGTTCCAGTTAAAACAAATCATAATTTTTCTGCTCACAATGATACTTTAGACCAGTTGTTTCCAAACCTTTTCAGCTCAAGACCCAAAAGAAAAATTTGGTGTTTCCAAAGGGCCCAAACTTACAAAAAAATCATGAATTGCCATGACATCTAGATTTTTAAACCATGAATTAAAAATGTATATGAAATGTATTTCACTAAAAGTACATCACAGCAAAAATTAAATTTGCTGAGTGTAATGTTAAGCCCCACACTGAACAGACCAGCGTAGCAAAAAGAGAATGCACTTCTATTTTAATTTGGAAAATAAATTCATATATCATAGCATTGTTATGCATTTTAATCTGATGATTGGTGACCCAATAAAAACAGGTCTGTGACCCATTTTGGGTCGTGACCATAACTTTTAGAAACACTGTTTTAGACAATAGTGGGCTTCCAACTTTGTGGCAATATTTTGGGGGAATGCCAAGCCTCATTTGTGACCTCAGCACTCCGTAATCCTGGTCACAAAGTCCTCCCATTGCAACCTAAGGGGCTAAGTCAAAACCTTATTATTTAACCTGTTGCACTGCAGCGGGTTGTATCTTAAAAGGTATTTTTCTCATCCTGCATATGTCTATTGTCTCCCTTCAGTAATCAAATGTTTGTCTGGGGGCAAAACCAATGTTTAATCGCAATATTTTCACAGACTGTGCAAGCCACTGCCCTAGCCTGCAACTTAAAGTACAGTATCTTCAGAAAAGAAAAGGTCTGGAGTGCTCAGATCTGAAAATAAGCCCTTGATTGGTAGTAAAATGTCTTAAATCAATCTTTCAGAAATCTTATAAATGCTTTGACATGGGATGTAGGATTTTATTAATCTTTTTTTTCTTACGTTGCATTGTAAAATCTCAAAGTCATTTTTAACATTTCTTTTTTTTTAAATTTTTTATAATTTACAGAATGCCTCTCACATTAACGTGCAAATTCAACGAAAATTGGGTATTTAACGAAGATTTCACAGCATGGCTGAAACTGGTACATGGCAATGCATTCAAGGCTCTGTGTATTTTATGCAAAAAAGTTTTTCAAACTCGAGACGATGGGAATCAAGGCAGTGGAATCCCACATGCAGAGCGAGAAATACAAAATCTGCAAGAAAACTCGCCAACAAACACCAGTTCTTTTATGTCCTCTTCTCCTACACGTTATGTTACATTAAACATTTCTGCAAAAGCCTTCTTTACCCTCAATGAGACATAATCTTATAAAATGTACAGATCAATTTACATGACATATCAACAAAATATTACATATTAAAATAATATACTATAAAGGATATGAAAAAAAATGGATAGCAATCTTCCAGGCTAATGATTTTTCTTTTTTTTTTTGCATCCCCACTTTTTTTCCCCACTCAGGAGTCGAAGCCAAACTCTGGGATCAGAGAGCAGCCTGGATGAGGGTGGTGTGTTCGACTGCCTGAAGCCCGACTCACCCGCCTCACCCCAGCAGATTTTCTCCGGCCTGGTAGGTGTCCCCTCGGGCTCCGTCTCCTCTGCCCAGTTCCAGGCAGCCGGCTTAGTCCTGGGCTCTCCCCCTGAAGTTTTTATCCAGATGACTGCATCGTCCAGAGAAGAAGGGGGCCCCCACCGCACGGATGGTGGACCTTTTCTCCCTCGCCCGCCCCCGCACCACCATCACCACCACCACCACTTCCACCACCAGCCCCTGCAGCACAGGACTTCCTCTCTGCTCCAGCAGGCCACCACGGCGGCCGGCTCGGAGAGGCACAGCTCCAGAGAGGAGGCCCAGGAGGACCCGTCCACCCCGGCCCCGGCCCTGTCAGAGTTGAAGGCGGTAGTCACGTGGCTGCAGAGGGGCTTCCCCTTCATCCTCATTCTACTGGCTAAAGTCTGCTTTCAGCATAAGCTAGGTACAGCAGCGTGTGAAGTAATAGTGCTGCTAACACTGTCTAATATTACACTGCTCACAACAAAGAATCATGAGCAGCATAATGTGTGGTTCAGTGATGATGTCGCATGTCTCTCCTGCAGGTATTGCTGTGTGTGTGGGCATGGCCAGCACATTCGCTTATGCCAATTCCACGTTTAGGCACCAAGTGGCATTACGGGTAAAAAAAAACTACAGTATATTAACTGCTGCATTGATACACCTGATATTTTCCAATGTTGGCCAATGTTCATACACATTTTTAGTCTTGGATCAATTTCAGGCTAAGCTTTCCACACACGTGCATATTAAAAGATAAGGCTGATGTTATTTTATTTTTCTTATTGTCAACAAATCCCAGGAGACCAAAACCAACAATGTGCGTTCCATTTACCTCGGAAGTTGGAGCTCGGAGCTGTAGGAATGACGTCACACCTGAGTTAACTGCATTCCAGTAAACAACGAAAAGCATTATTTAACTAGATCTAGCCAGGTTAGCCATTGTTCGCAATACCACATACCAGTTAATAACAACACAGTATGCAGTATTTTGCAACATGCCCACAAATAGAAGTTGGACAGTACTCGTACTCTGTGTACAACTGATTTCATGAGACACAGACCAGACAGAAGTGCTAATAAACAGGATATTACTGCAGCTTTCACTGCTGTTCCATGTTGAAATTTCCAACTGGGAACTCAGAAATCTCAATACTTTCTAATAGGCAAGGCAAGTTTATTTCTACAGCACGTTTCATACACAGGGGTAATTCAATGTGCTTTACACAAATACAAACAAGAAGGAACATCCATTTATAAAATAATAATAATAATAATAATAATAATATAATTAAGAGATATGTAATATAAAAATACAAAGTAAAGAAAATAGAATAAAAACAGTGTAAAAGCATAGTGGAATAAAGTCTAAGTTCTAGAGCTCAATCATAGGCACATGAAAATAGAAATGTTTTTAACCTACATTTAAAAACTGCTACATTTGGCGCACATCTAACGTCTCCTGTCTGATGCTCTCAAACTGAAGTTCATTCATTCTTACTTTTTAGTAAATGTTAAGTCATTACCTAAAACAGCTGGACACTGTAGTTTTTATCAAATGTTACTCAGGAGTGAAAAGTTCCATTTGTTGGGAACTATTTTCAGCCGTGGATGAACACACAATTGGTGCACTGAGTATTTACAGCAGCAGGATGGTGTATGTTGGATTGACTCAACGTAAACTACAGTTCTGATGTTCATGGGACTGAAGGACATATTACCCATGTAATATAACATGTTTTTAAAAAAAAATAGTTTTTGAACAACAATGGATACACAGACAATACTTAGTAGGATGAATTCATCAGTGGTTTTGGTCTTTTTTAATGGAATTCGGTGACTATAAGAAAAACAAATTCAGTATCATCAGCCTTATATGATTAAAAAAGGTTGCCACGGATGTGAAAGCAATAAATCAACAATAAAAATACAACCAAAAACTGATGTTCTGCGTTAGCGGAAATATTTACTGCTCCAGATCATCCCGAGCAAAGAGTTGTGGCCATGTACACACAAACTCACAGTGAGACAGATTAATAATGCACCAGACATTTTATTCATTCAAAAAAGAAAATGCAAATGGTGATGAATTACAATTTTATATGTAAAGAAATGGATTGTCATGTTGCTAAAATAGCTCTGTGTGTGTCTTGTATGTTGCCAGGCGGAGCGCTCCGTGTTAGTTGCTCTGTGGATCGTCATGTTCCTCGCAGGGAATATCGTGTACATTTACTACACGTTTGGTCATGAGGAGCTGCACAACAGGTAGTGTACAAGCAGGTATTGTTTTTATGGTAGCTGTGTGTTTTTTCGCTTTATGTTTTGGATTTACTTTATACATTTAGGTTTTTCCATTCATTTTGTGTTGTGTAAGCCATTTTATTTTGACTTCCATTTCCTTTAGGGAGCGTTCCTGTTCTTGTCTGGTCTTGTCCTGTGAGTATTTTGTGTTTATTTCATTATTTTGTTTCCATTATGTTAAACCTTTGCCTTTCTGTTGCTCGTCATTCTGCCATCCCGAGTGAAAACACCAGACCTCCCTACAACAACTCACCTAGATGTTGTTTTTCTTTTTCTTCTAGTCTCATATTTGCCAAGCCCAACCTCAACAGCTTTGACTTCTTTGATCTGATCTGGGCAGTGGGCATCACTGACTTTGTCCTTAAATACTTCACCATCGGCCTGAAGTGCTTTGTCCTCTTTTTGCCCAAGATTCTCCTGGCCTTCAAATCCAGGGTAAGAAATCCACACTTGCAGTTTACACTATGTCTATAAATTATAACAACCTATGACCATACATTTAATTATGTCAACATGCAGTTATAATGGAATTGCAATATACTTTTTTTCTTTGATCGTGTATGGTGCAGAAATGATTGATCAATTAGTCGATTTCTTTTGTAATTGATTAATTATTTTATATCATCATGCAAAAATGATGCAAAAAATAGCTGATTCCAGCTCTTCTAATGTGAAGATTGGCAGCTCTGCTCTGTTTTATATTAAAGTAAACAGAATTTCTTTGAGTTTTTGACTGTCGCAACAGTTAGACAAGACATCACCTTGTGCTCTGTGAAAATGTAGTCAGTATTTTATAGACATTTTAGGATTAAACAATTTAAATAATATAAAGTTATAACTAGAAGGGCATTCTGAGAGGCCATGCCCTGTCTCGCAGTGTTAACAAATGTGAAAAATAATTTATGTACCCGCCCTGTGATTCAGATCCGCTCCAAAATGTAATGGGTTCTTAATTGACCCCTGCTACACCCTTCCACCAAGTTTCATGAAAATCAGATCAGTAGTTTTTCTGTAATCCTGTTGACAAACAAACCAACCAAACCTACTTGGCAGAGGTAATAAAAGTAGTTTAATTGCAGCCCAAATTATGTGCATTTGTGTTTCTGGTAAAGTTTGTGGTAAACTGCCATATGCATGCTTAACAATAACATGACGTAAACAATGATTGAGTTACAGGAAGTTCACTGACAAAGTTGTGGAACTCAGTAGATAATAATAAAAAAAGGAGAAGAAGAAAATCTGCTCAGCTATGATGAAATACTCCACAGAGTGAAGAAAGTGCTAAAGGGTCACAGTGTGAAACTGTTTTGTATTCATAACGTTTTAAATGGTACTCCTTAGGTGAGCTTGTGCAATGTGGGTGTCTGTGTGTGTGCTTAGTCTGGCCTCAGGCAACAGACTGTACACACACACGCATACGTGCACTCACACACATACACTCACACAGATAGACTTTTCATACAGGTGTAGCTCATATTTCTGGTATGCATGTTTGTGTGTTG
>JAOVVB010088399.1:0-27777 GCA_028570985.1 Heterobranchus longifilis
ACAAAATATCCCACCCTTAATTGGTCTGTGCTCCTCCAACATGTTTGTAATGAAAAAAGCAGCACATAATTCTTAGTTTGTTGGCTGGCAGAGCCCAATTTACAAAAGTGGAGGTTGGTGATAAGCAGAGACAGTACGGCTGTGGAGTGCTCAGAACAATGAATCACCCTGCTGCCAGGGTTGAGCAGAATATAATTGAGTCCAACATCTCTGAGCACTTTCACCATAATTAATGATAATCTGTAACAGAGGAATCTGAGATTCCAGTTCACAGAACTGTTTAATTAGGCCCAGTAATGAAAGCACAGGCACTACAAGAATATGGCCGGCCTCATGATTAATGATTTGTGCTACTGAACACAAAAGTGCTGCACCGTTAACTCCAACGGATGCTGCTGTGTCTCCCTGGCATTTACAGAACACCAAAATACATATGGAGCTGTTTGCATCCCCTATATAAAACATGGTAAATACTATGTTTTCTTTTCTATGTGCATATGTTCCTGTTTTTATTATTTAATTCTCTGGATTTGCCAAAAAAAAAATCACATTTAGTGGAATTTCAACTGATACATTTTTTTTTACATGATAATGAAGACAGTTATAATTGTCTGTCCATGTACAGTAATGTATTCCACTGATCAGTGTTCACAATTTGGTTTAGTACAATGCAAATGACCAACTGTGCCCCCTTTTAATTAGGTTATGAATAGTACAATTTGTAGATACAGATTTCTTGATATGTAGCGTATGGAAGTGTAATACTAGGTGTATTTATTAGGTTATGACAAGAAGGTATGTTTAAATAAGATATAATATATTCACTCAAATGTAAACCTGATTGTGTCAGTGATTGTGTTGTGGACTGAACATAGTGACTGTATTTTCTCAGCTACACGGTCAGTGAAACCACCACTTATTTATACAGTTGTGATAAAGCTCTGTGCAAAAAAGATTGGCATGTGACAGAAAAAATAATGCGTGCTACCATTCACTCAAGTCATAAAAAAGGACATAAGCATTGAGGTCTTTTACTTAAAAGTATGGATTACATTATTGAATGAAATGCTCCAGCTCCTGTTTGTGCCTCGCAGGCATCTCTGTGGTTATTTCCTGGTAGTGTAGCCAGACTTCTGCGACTTCATAACACAGCAGCAGGCAGGGCTTTTTGCAGTGGCTATGTGCTAGACTGGCTCCACCTTTTTAAATGGATCTCATGAAATGCACAGTAATACAGTCATACCATTACAGAAACAAAATAAGGTTTTTGTTTGGCATGAATTGGATTTCTACCCAGAAAGAAAGCTATTAGTCACTCCCTGTCAGTTTGTTGACTGCTTCCAGTTTGATGTTTTCGTGCGCTAGACCTCAAATTTCACACTTACTTGCTTATTTTAAACGCAATGCTTCCTTTGGTGAAAATATGGTTTGGCAAATCAAGAGTCATGCTAAGAGACTTAATAGAAAGATCAGGCCGTTATGAATTAATAGGAACAATATACTGTGCAGGAACCTACTATTCATTTTATACACATACAAGGTGCTTGAAGTGCTTGAATTTTTAGGGGAAAAAAAAAAAAAAAGTACCGCAATACCTTGAAAATGGCCCACTTTTTTAAGAAAGTGCTTAAAAATTGCTTTAAAAAGTCATTGAAATACAAATGGACCACATAAAGCAGTCTTATTTTGACTATAGTTTTGTTCATCTAGTCATTATAATTAAATTAGAAAGAATCAGAAATCACTCAGCTTTTTCTATTTTTAAAATTCTGATACGACACCGTCTCCTTTCTTCCATAGCCCTTTACCGAAAACTCAATAATTCTGGGAAGCGTAAATATAATCCAGTGAATTCTTGTGCTTACAAGCAGGTGGTGTGATGGAATTTTATTTTAACGTTGTCTTTCTTTGCACTTTGACTTTGTGCTTCGCCTGAATGTTAATAGAGCTGACTGATATAGGGAGGCAGGGGCTCGCTAATTTTTAACTTGCGACTACATTAACATACTATTGAAGTAGAAAAACGAAATCTCCGCGTTTTACAAGCACTTACTCTTGGAACTATTTTATCCAAACAAAGTAAAACGCCGTTTTTTGTGCAAATTCATGATTGCATGCTCAAGGACCTCTCGTGGTTGCAGTGATTCACAATTTTTTGAAAAACCTTTTTTATTGATTGTTCTGTTTCAATAAGAAATATATTTGAAAATGAATTCGATTTGAGCAGAGTCCTTAAAAATGATAAAATAGTTCTTGAAAGTCCTTGAATTTCATTTTGTAATGTCTGTATGAACACTGTATTCATCATACCTTTCAGGAAAATATTGAAGTCTCCATCAAGCAGACACATGCCTTAGGAAATGGTGAAAAGCAATAAGCGCTGAAAACCAGGCACAGAAGCTCAACCCTCATAAATCTATGACAAAACTTTCCAAAAATGAGAAAGAGGACACAGGAAAAAAGAGAGAAAAATAGATGTATTCCTGAGAAAGAAATGACTGTAACCGCCCACCCCCTTGCCCTCCCATTCCCCATGTCTAAATCTTGTTTAGTTCTTTAATTCTACAGTTTCTGACCTGGATCTGGCCATCGCTGCACATGAAAGAAATTACAAAAGCCTCTCAGTCACAGCAGCCCAGCTTCCTCCTGCACCACAGCATTTGTCATTGCCAAAACAGCAGAGTTTAATTAAGTGTTGTGAGCAGCCTAGTGAGAAACACACTTTAAATTAAACCTCTGAACATGCTGCTATTGGTTCTTTACCTTCTCAACAATCAGCGGGGTATGCGGCATAAATTTCTATCTCTCAAGGGGGAAGGCAGCTGCTGCACCTCTAGCGATTCATAAACGGCTTGCCTCCCCAAGAGCAATCTCTATTACAGCACATTTCATTATAGCCCAGTTTGGAAGCAGCAAGCAGATGAATGTGATAATTAATGTCCCTTCCCAACTAAACATTTTATTTACTCTTGATGAATTAACGGTCGTTATCAGGGTAAGAAAAAAAAAAGAAGAAGCATGTACTGTATGTCAGTGCATCTGTGTAGGTGAAAAGAATTACATGGCAAATTATCTTGAGGCATCAAGCAATTCTTGGTGCAAGAGAAGGAATTAATTCGATCCCCTCTATAATAATGGGTTGTTTCAAGTTGGTCGGTGTTTGGATTCAGTTATGCATTTGTAAGTACGTCTTTTATGATATCAAAAGATACATCAGTTGGAGAAGATGGGGGCCACTGGCTGTTACATCTGCAACAAAGGCAGTCTTTTTGTTAAGTGGCATTTGAATTGGCCCTGGAGATTTTAAGATGCCTATTATTAGATGATCTTAAGAGTCCACCTTAACAAAAAGGAACATTTAGATACACCAGTGCCTAAAATTAAACGACGCATGGAACTTATTCTAGTAATATGCAAATAATAGACTGTTACTGTTATCGTTGATCATATGTCATCATGGTGTGTCACATCACATATAGGTGACAAGTGCATGACATCGAGCCACAGGAGATATGCACTAAACATGAGAGAGAGAGAGAGAGAGAGAGACAGAGAGACAGAGAGAGAGAGAGGATAAGCTATTTTCTGTTTAATTTCAGTTTTTTCACGCTATCAATAAAATGCAGTAACAGAGAAACCGTCCGTTTTATTGAATTATAATAGTCTCTTTTCTCGTCTCTCTCCACTTTCCGCAGTTTATCGGACCCGGAGTGGCCGCTGGCGCTGCATCCATGCTCGCTGCTCCATGAGGGTACAGTTAGCAGTCTAAACTTTTAGTAAAACTCTCTCCATCTCTGAAGCACTTCGCTGATATTGACCTTATTGTCAGAGTCTAAAAGAGTGACAAACGCAATAAAACACGTAAATATCGGCGAAGCGTTTCAGAAATGGAGAGAAAATGCTGCTAATAGTTTAGGCTTCTGCTAACAGGCTCACGACTGCAGCTAATTCAAGTTCATGTTTATGTAGCTAAAGCCTCCAATGACAGTATGTCATGTCAGAGCTTTACAGCTCCACAAGTTTGCAAAGAAAACAGGATGGTAATTGTCATAGAATTGCCACTATAACGGCATCTGGATAAACATAGTACTCGTACAGGTTACTGTATGAAGCGGGTGCTTAGCTGTGTTCGTGTGGTGGGAAGGGCTCACGTTTTTTTAGCTCCCCAGCTTTAAAGTATATAATACATTTTTCAAGACTCGGGTCTTCAGTCGGAATGAATGGACTTTGGTCTGAGTGTCACATCGGGTAGGGAAGTTGGAAAGTATTGAGAAATAGACTGACACACTATTTGTTTTGGTCTTTCATGAGATTTTTTAACAAAAATATAGAATATCGGCCAGTAATATTGATACGTTTACAATGTAGTGGATCCCATGGAAATTGAGGTCCCCCCAATAAAGTTTTTTTTTTTTTTGACAAATTGTAGTGTTAAACTGGTGTTTGATGTCGGGTGGGGCGATATGACGATATTAGATTGTGGACGATGAAAATGTCTCCACGATCTGCCTTTACAGAGAGAGCATTGCCATTGTGCTATAGTGCACATTCTATCAGTTGCAGTTCTATGGCTCAGTGTTTCCCCTGCAGTCAGCAGCAGAGTAGCGCGCTGCTGCGTTATAAATGCCTTTTATCAGCAACTGCCAAGCATGCGCACATTACGCGTGGCACTCGAGTGTGGAGGCAGCGGGGGAATGACATATTAAGTAAGTGATGAGACAAACAATGTGTTTGTCACAAGCGTCTTCCAGCACCGCCGTTTAACTGTCGAGCACGGCACCGGCTTGTTGTGCTAAACTCAGCACCAATTTGTACTTCAGAATCAGAATCAGAATCAGAATTGTTTTATTGCCAAGTATACAAGTATACAAGGAATTTGTTTTGGTGCTACGGTACATACACAAGAACACAAAAAACACAGAAGTATATATAAACAGATAAATAAAAATAAAAACAGTAGGTAACAAAAAACAGTAGGTATATGTACAGGGAATATTGAGAGGAATGTGCAATATATTGAATGTGCTATTTGCCAATGACAGTATAATTATGATTATGATTGCATTAATGTAATGCATCGTGCTATGAGCTGAGAACTCCGGTGTGCAAAGTACTTAAGTACAGTACTTCAGAACATGTACTTTGTTACATTCCACCACTGCTTTTGAGTCATTCTGATCACTTACATACAACTCCATGCACTATTCCTCCACTCAGCTTCATTCATAAACTCAATATTGGAGAGCCAGCTTCCAGCAGACTGAGTGGTTAAAAAAATAGTCAAGTCTTGTGCCCATATACGATGTAACAAGCCAGTCCCTGGCACAAACACAGAGAGCAATCAAACTCAGCCCGCATGAACCTTAAACAAAGGGGGAGGTACATTTTCTATCCATGTTGGATGACATTTCCTTGTCCTGCCGTTGCTGCTGCTCCTACGTTTGAGTGATCAGACAGCCATTACAAGGTCCAGGTTTATTAGCGAGACCATATAGGCCCAAAGCTCGCTGTGGTAGAGGTGTAATTCTCTGCAAAGTGTGTCACATTAACTCTGTTGACTGATCCACACAACACCTGGTTGAGAGGACCTCTCACACCCGCAGCAGTCCTGTAATGGAGCGCCGATGTCTGTAGCTCTCTGCAGTGCAACCACAAAGAAGCCTTGACATGCTTTTCATCGCTGGCTTGTTCATGGCTTACACAACTTACACAAGGCAGTTTCCAAGTGCTAAATTGGATAAAGTGTCTCCACTTCACCTACAGTATACTTAACATACATACTTAACATACATGGGGGAAAAAAACAGAATGATGTAGTATATAGGAAACCTGGTTATGTGTAGTAAATGGCCGTTAATCCATATTTATAATTCAAATGCATTAACTATTTGAATGACGTACTGCCATACATGCTAATGTTTGGATTTGACGTAAGTCATTTTCACGTCACGTCCATGTTTCAGCAGCTAATTGTAACTTATTTGATAGGAACAGTGTAATCAGTCCTATATAATAAATCTGAGATTAACGGAGGCATGGCTTACATTGAATCCTGGTGGTAGATAACTTACCCTGGTTTCACAGTAACAACGTCGTGCAAAATGTATTGGGACCTATTAAGGTCAGAGTTGGATCTCTTTCATCGTTGATCATTTAAGGATGCTCCTCTGCTCTTCCTCTTTGGAATGCCAAATGATATATGATCACTTCTCCACCGCTAGTTAATGTACACTATTAGCTCTGTATTTAAACATGATAATGTAATTGATTCACAAATTGATTTATTGATGTTAATTCAAGTGTTTCACGTATTAATCACAGTAAAGAAATTAATTTACTATATTTTATGAGCTGTTGTGCGATCAACTAATGATATGAATTAATCAACTTTAATAAGAATTCAAACACTATTGTTCAGCTAATTTGTCACTTTGTTAGAGGGGGAATGAACAAGGGCCTCTTGATTTACAGCACATAACTCTACTGGACTATTTTAGGGAATTACACTGCTTATTTCTTGGATTATAAACTGAGTTTTCAGTTTATTAGGTCTAATCCACTCTGCCAGAACAGCCTTGCAATTAATCCTACTGGGGATGCACAATATATATTGGTACCAATAAATTATTAGCCAATAATGGGACATTTATATTATTATGTATTATTCCAATAATCAAATTATAGCCAATACATTATCGGCCGATAATACAAGGCCAAATTCCTCATATTGATTTAACAAGCGCAGCATCTGCACACAATGTATTTAATACATTGACATGTCGGATTTGACAGATTATGTCAAAGCATTTAATTTGAATTCTTAGACAAAATGCTCTATAAAAGCTGAGGTATGATTGTGAAGTTTTTTTTAGAAATCAATATTTGAATAGTCAGAACTGTTATTTGTTTTTGTTGTTAACAATAGTGATGTCAGTGATATTTGGTCAGAGCTGGATTATTAAATCACTACATTTTAAGATTATTAAAGAGTATTTGGTATTAAATTGTGATAGGAATCCACATCTTGATAGGACAAAAAGGCAGATAATCGATAATGACCAGCTTCTCACCCTCAGTTATGCATAAACTGCAAGTTTTTAATTTCTTTTTAAAATACAAATATGTGAATTTAACAGTTATCTTATCGGTATCGTCCATGAGAAGCATGTCATTATTGCTTATCTGCCTTTTTGTCCTATCAAGATGTAGACTCCTATCACAATTTAATACCAAATACTCTTTAATAATCTTTTGTATAAAAATATTGAGAATGTGACAATGGATGGTCCATTGTTTTTATTTGACTTGCAGCTTCTTACATGTTGAATTCAAAGGGAATTGACCCCAAATCTGGCCTGCACCTTTTTTCTGTTTGTTTACAGTGTATCCATTAAAGTGGAACTTTACAATGCAGTGTAATAAAACTGTTTTCACTCTTTGCTTTGAGTACACACTGCAGTTGTTTTGCACTCCAGAGAGCCATTTAAGTAGTTCATTAGTGGCTATGTCATGTCTTTAAAGTATTGATCTCTCCAGTCAATGGAAAAATAACAACCCGGTTATAAGCTACTTGTCCATAGCGATGGGCAACATAAATTATTTAAAAAGGGCAGATTCACTGCGGCCATGGAGCCATCAATCACAAGATATGGCAATGACAAAAAAGCTGTGCTTCACAGGTCCCTCCTATCTCCCCCCAGAACAATTCTATCAGCCAGGTGACTGTGAGGAGGCAGGATGACCTGATGTCACTCACATTGTTGCCTCTGCCTTTGAAGGACCCGGCTCTCCTCTCGGCCCTGGAATGGGATGGCTAAATAGATTCTCTGTGTTTACCGCTGGCCTCCCTCTCAGTGCACACTTCAATTTGTCTAACAATAAAAGGTGGACGGAAGAGTTGGAGTTCCCCAAACAATGGATGAATTTTTTATCAAATGGTTGAATTGAGTTGCAAGTGGCACAATATTTATTCATAGGTCTTTATTCAGAGATATGCTATTAAAAAGTGAATGATACAACAGGTGTAGAGTTTTATGTGAGCTAGATATTCCTTATCCTGTGCTAGCTAAAGGTAAACAGGATTAATGAATCATGATTTACATGTCCAATTTTCCATCCTGATTTTCAGAGTTTGTACAAGGTGTGATTAGTGTGGATCTTTGTATTTGGGGCAATAAAAGATAGAAGCACTTGGTCTATAATCTTTGTAAAGACACGATGTGAAGGCCAACAAGGTACAGTACACACACATAGGTGGCAGCATTAATACAATGTTATTGATGTAGCAGATACTCTAGCCCTTACTTGGCTGAGTCTTTTTTAGTTATATTTTCTTGCAACTATGCTCAATCACAGATATGATCAATGATATGTGTGGGATTTTTTTTTTTTTGCAACTTGAAATTTGGCATTTCAAATTAGAAGCTTTAAACTAACACTAAACAATTCATATTTTTATTATAACATTGTGTGGATGCCCCTGTGGTATATGCACCTCTCTTGCATTTGTATACTGTACGAAAAGTATCGCACAGCAGTTCGCAAATGTCCCAGCCGTGTGATAGACACGTCATTCATGTTGCGGTTAACATTGTGAAATGGGAAGAATTCAGTAGGTTTAGACTACAAATATACTTGAACTCTGGTCTCCTGTGTGAAAGTCCTGCGTGTGATTGTACAACCCATCTCCCCCATGCCCACCCAAAGCGTGTCTTTGGGTCTTTTAAACCTGAGCCGCATGTCTGACAATATGTATGAATTACAGTGCATTACTTTTCGTAGTAATTGCTACAAATAGGGAATGAGAGCAGCCTGACTGTAGCAGCTGACATCACATCTTATTTCTAGTCAGTTGTTGTTAAGTGGAGCTAAGTAGTTTTGAAACACTTTTTCACATGCTGAAAGTAACATGGCAACGATGGTACATCAAGTACAGAGTTACAAGAGAATATAAACTTTTTGCAGAGGTAAATATTTCTGGCCAAATAGACACATAAATGTAACATTGCATGGCATACCGTAGATATAACTTCATTAATAAACAGGACAACCCTTCTTTTTAAATCCTATAATCTGATTGGATGTGCTGTACTGATTCTTTTAAGCTCTAGTAATTCATGGTCATAATTGTCCTTTGTCTAAATCACTCCCCCAAAAAAATAACCCACCCCTGCATGAAGATGTACCTTAATAGCAGCTCATCAAACACACAAACTGTAAGAGCATCATAAATAAAGCCGTGAATAGGCACCCAAGCAAATAAAAAACACAGGGAGATACTTAAGAGTGGCAGACGTGTCTTTGAGTTTGAGTTTCAAAACGCCACTTTGATTAATAATTGATTATACAAACCCATGCTACATGAAAGGCAGGAAGAGGTGCCATTCTTGTGAGCGGCCAGCCAGTCAAACGGCACTTTGTTGTTTCAAATGCTCCCCTGCATATCGGTACCATGGTCAGCTCCTCTAACCAACCCAGAGCTGTGCAACAAAGACAGCCTGACAAAATGCCGGCGCTGCCCTGATGAAACGAGACATGCGGGGATATGAATGACTACATCTAAGGGGTAATTGCTGCAGAGCAGGAGCCTCCTACCTCGTTTCATTTAGTCTATTAGCAATTTATGGCTGGTCTCACTCAGCTCTACGCAGGAGGGGTTTGATCTAAATTCTCATGAGCTTTTAGGTGAGGCTGGGACCCAGTAGAGAGCCTTGGGGGGAAGAAAAGGGTTTCACTTACCACTGTTTTAATTCTCTTTGGCTTATCATTAATTTGTTGTCACAGAAGAAAGGTGAGCATCATCATCATCTAATTAAAGTTAATGGGATTATGATCCCATTCTCTATGTCTCTGAAGTCCTGTTTTATAGTTATTTAGGCAACTAAAGGATTGTTCTTCTGAGTGCCTCATCTCTATGCTTTGCCTCTATGTTTTATTATATGACTGACTGACTGAATGACTGACTGACTGACTGACTGACTGACATTATTGTACATGTAATAGAATTAGATAATTCACTTGATTCTGAGACAGATTACAGTAGAAAATACAGATGTTCCGTTGCCATTTTTTCCTTCCCCATACCGATTCTGATACCTGAATTTGCGTACCGGCCGTATTTGTAAGTATTTGTAAGTATTTGTAGGGTTAAACCCTTTGTAAAACATGAACAAATAGGCTACATATAGATAATGAATGCCATACAACTTTCTTTTATCTAGGTTAACAGTCAGTCATAACAGAAAAAGAACATAGACTACTTTAAAGTAGATTTTTTCGTGGATACATTTTGTGGTATTGAATTGAACTATCCTCTCTTGACACCGCAGCTGAAATAACGCTGATATCAAGAAACAGTTTAGCGGTCTGTAAAGATGTTGGCCACTGCAGTCATAATGCTTCTCTGCCTTGTGCTGGAGGTTCATGGGGTTGAAGTCGAGGGCGAAGGTGTTGGTGCTATCAGAGGCCCCGCTGGCTAATGCCTGGTGTCAGCCCCCCACTGACAGGGATGTAGATCTGGATGTATTGGGGTGGGGGTTCTGACTGGTCCAACAACAACAGGCAGACAGAGGAGGCAGGCTAACTCTGTGTGATGGCTTCATGCCGCTCTGGCCCGGTGGCCAGCACAACAAGACATCGTGTTCGTGTTAGCTGAGACTCGGATATGTTTTGGAGTCAGCAGTGTTTGGATTTAACAGCAGTGTAGATTAAACATATCACTACAATTTAGGGATGGAACAACAATGGATTTTATCGTGGATCGCCATAAAAAACACTCACAATAAGTTGATCGTGGTGAGTTTCCATTATCGGGATAATTGTGAATATTGTGAATATCCTCACAAATTGACGGCAGTTTACTACAGTGTCTGTGATGCAATAAAACAATTTGTTTCTTTAAAAAAAGGCAGCATGTTTCTTAAAAAGAGTCACAATTTTATGAGAAAAAAGTTGTAATGTTTTGAGATAAAATAAATAAATAAAAGTAATAAAGTGATTCCAACGTGTTTTAGTGCCGTTTAAAATTTTAAGCATATTTTGTTGATTATTGGGATAATATCGTGAATTGCAATTATTTTGGCCAGGATAATCAGGAAATTTGAAATATTAAATTTTCATATTTTCCAATGCCTACTACAATTGTGTGGCCCAACAATAACAGAATACTTATGATATTTGCATTGTTTATAAGAAGGGTGGGTGTTTTGAAAAAAAAAAAAATCTTTTATCGGCTTTTCACATAACTAAATAATCTGCACCACAAATGTAATAGTATTTTGCGTATTGAACTTGCTACTATTTTTATTAACCATACACTGCATGTAGAGTTGAGGTGATTATTTTGGACTGAGAACAAATAGCGCCTGCCCAACGTTTTTTTTTAACTATTAAATTAGCTAAAACAGAATAATCATTTGTGATCCAGAAGTGAATGCAAAAGCAAAGTAATGTGATATGAGAACATTGTCACACGTCTGTGCAACACCAGGAAAACAGAGAATGAAAAGAAATAGCAGAACTCGCGCTGTATTCTGCATCCTTGGCACCCGCCTCCTACTGTGCAGGACCATGTGGCTCTGGTGAAAGACAGGTCCGGTGTTTGCTGTGAAACTCTTTGTGGCACCTCCCTCCACAGGGGACTCTGAACCACCAGCCCACAGGAGTGACTCCCACTGGGAGGGCCGAGGCCTTGCGCTTCCTCCCCTGGATGACCTCTGACACACCCAGTTTGTGCTTGGTGGCCTTGAAGAGACAGTGGTGGGGATTTCTCCCCAGCCAAGCAGCGGGTTGTAATTGATGTGGCAGAGACGTCAGCACTAATCTTTTGCTCTCTGACGGCCCCTCTGTAAGCCCCTCATCCACTCGACTCTGAGACCTGCCGTACCAACCTCGGCAGACTGCTACCTAGTCAATTAGATCTACCCTGTCTACTCCCTGTTTTGTGTAAATATATCTCCCGTAGACACCCAACATGTTCAGTTATCTGCCCCGGCACATTCAGGGTGATTTCTTAATGCCGCTGCATGCCACTATCAGCAAATGGAAAGCTCGGCTGATATCTCTTCCTGCAGTGGGCTGACTGATTATATGGAATAGGGGAACACTGTTGATTTTCATATTTGTATGGAGGATTCCTATCTTGCTCTACATACCGTGGTTCCCACAGTGCATATGGATATTGTAATCACACACTGTTGTATATTGTGCGCCACACCTGGGGATACCATTACTAATTTTTTTTTAAAGTGGTGTGAATAGAGTCCAATGTGAAGCACTATCGCGAGCATTGCTCTGTTATGTGTTCACTCATCCCTCAACAATGTCAGTAACTTTGCTTTAGAGGTCGTGGCAAGAGGTGCTACTTGCTACTGTCAGGGATACAGAGAGGACATCATAGCTCTTTGTAAGGGAAGCAAAAGAGGAATGGCCCAACTGCGTATTAAAGAAAGCTCATTGAGCGGTTGCATGGCACCGTTTTACAGAAGAAATATTTATTGCATGATCATGGTTGCTCTGTGTAGTTCTGATTAGGTAAAAATTGCACTTGCTAAAAAGATAATATAAGGGTTCAGATCTGAATTTGAAAATACTGAAAATTGATTTTGATTGCAGGTTTGCTCAGTCAAAAGCAGTTTGTCACTGTTTTGTTTTAAGGTTGGCAACCATGCATTTTTTAGTTTATCCAGTAGGGTTTTTGAAAGGTATCTTACACCCAACGGCGGTATAACTTTCTCCATAGAGAAGCATTTAATCGTTCAATTCAGGTTTAAAGACAAGTCCATCCTAAAACTTAAAGGAATAGTTCAACATTTTGGGAAATGCACTTATTTGCATTCTTGCTGTGAGTTAAATGAGAAGATTGTCTCTTGTCAGTTTGGTAAATATAAAGCTGTTAGCTTAGGTTAATATAAAAACTGTAAATTTGGGAAACTGCTAGTCTGCTCTGTCCAAAGGAAATGACATCTGCTTATCAGCCCAAACAGTTTGTTTGTTTGTTACCAGTATCTTTAGTATTTTATTAGTATCTCTCTATCTCGATGGGACAGGAAACAGTGGGACTGGAGAATCCCTGTTTTCCAGTTTTGGACTGCAGCATTAGTATGTTCTGTACAAACATGGCTGACTCTCTCTGAGCTGAGCAGTACTTTGAGTGTTGTTAGTCAGTGGTAACACTTGGAGTTAATGTATTCTATCATTGTATTTGAAGATGTAAGGCTTACAGCGCAGAAACAGAAAAATATAGTCATAGCCCAGTAAAAAGCTTTGGTTTAATGAGCTTCCATCAAAATAAAGTCAATCCAACTGGTGATTCCCATGAAAATGTTTAAATGAGCACTAAAACAAGTAATGCATTGATGGGAGATGGCATCTGAGGTGATCAGAAAACAAGGGTTCTGTCGGGAGCAATACATCAACTTTAGTATAGGCAAACCTTTGAAAAAGAGAGACTTCAATGAAGTGCATTTATTGCTGTGCTTTTTATGGAATCAACAGCTTTATCAGAAGCTGCTTCTCCGTTGAGCCCCCGTGATTCACAGTCTTCTGGAAAATAGTAAATGTCATTTAAAGGGCCAAATCACTTTATTTTGGTCACATCAATTAAAGGTGCATTATCAAAGATTATAGTTGGAGGTTTCAAACTTGTATTTTTTGATTTATGCATGTGGGTATTATGCCTGTAACTTTGGATGGCAACTATGTGTAGAAACTGTAAGATGGTCCAAAAATACCAGCTGCCACCTCTACTGGAAAAATAAGCATTTAAATGATTCCAATGATTTAATTGTGCATTGATTTCTTACATATTGTCAGCGTTACTCACCTCAAATTAAGAAGGAAATACAAACACATTGTGTCTTCTTAAATGACAGACTTAAAATAAGTCATATGGAACTCCAAAATGTTGTTTATTTTGTGAATGCACTGCATTTATGCAAAAAACCTGGTTACTGTTGAAATATCCTTCTATATCTTCATCTTATTTAGTTGTATGGAAGAGCTCCAGGATCTGTCTGTAGATGACATTATATTGTCTGCCTGCTGTCCAGTTTACTGAAGACACTACGTTGTACAATACAGTGTAATATCTTAACCAATATTTCTTTATAACTATTAGTTGTTACTATAACTTAAAATAATCCATCTATAAAAGGTTCATTCTATTTTAAGGTGGACGTACCCTTTAAATTGTGAGCTTCACCAGGATGAAGTTATGACATTTTCACACTACACCACAACAGCAAACATTTCACGTTCCATTACAGTGGGAGGCGAAAAATACCTATTTCCTTTATTTTGTGTTACCTAATATGACCTTCCAGTTGTGATTCTTATAAACACTCTGGATATGAAGCCTGTACTATACCGTGTGTTGGCCAGGACATGCTCTCTGCACATGGTCCACTGAGAATATTCCAACCTCAAGGAATTCATTATTTATATAATTACTATGACTAAATATTCCAACATAACAGGTGTGATTATTTTTGCAAGAGGAAGGTCAAGCAGGGGATAAAAAAATGGAAATGAAATAATTCACCAAACAGAGTTCTGATCAGGATGCATGTAAATGTATCAAAGAGGGGCCCATTGAAAGCACACACAAGGTTAATCTGCTATGACTGTTGAAATTTCCATGATATGCCAGATGAATAAAGAATTATGATGGAATGAACCATGCTGTTTATCCAAACTCTTCTTTTCTGAATAACAGCATGGATTATAGACCTTTTGTCAATGTACACGCACAAAGGCAAGCAAGACTTCAAGGTTTACTCTTGAAATAATGCATTACTGAAGGGAGAGTAGGATGAATACATCAGAGTACTGTTTGCTCATCCCTCTTTAAAATAGAATACAACCACTGCTCGATCACAGGCAAAAGATTATATACTATTTAGGGATGCACCGATACCACTTTTTTTCCCAGACTAAGTACAAGTACTTACATTTGGGTACTTGCTGATACCGAGTACCGATGAGAGTACTAGGGTTGAGTATTGCTTGTTCGTTTTTTGGTACCAGTGGCGGCGCCTAAACGATGCCTGACAGAATTATTTAAAAGGATAGGCTACATGGTATCAAGTGTGATATAGCTGTCATATTATGTACCACACATGGTCAAATTTAAATGTATTTAAAATGTAACGACAACTTATTTCACCTGTCAATTGTGAACAAACTGATGGTAGAAGAGTACTGTACAACAACAGCTCGAGTCACTCCGATTTTTGAGTTCACCTGAATGCGCCGGGACTTTCCGAGCTGCACTTGAATGCACCATGAAGTGCCGACATGCTGCATGCTTTTACCATCCGTTGTTTGTTTACCGTCTATTGAAGGCAAAATGTTGCCACACCGACACATGGGAAGCACTAAGATTTTACAGTTGTGTTGTTTCTCCGACATCTCCGACTCCCGCAGAGGCCCTGGTGTCTCAATACTATGCTATCGGATGGTAAGCTAACTGTTAGCTGTGTCTTCAGCTGCTGACTGTTGCACGTTCCGATGTTGGAATCCTTTTGAGTGAAATACAGCCACTTCAGACAGTTTAGCTTTAAGCTTTTTAACCGTGTTTAGCTAACAGTAGTAAATGATGAAAAAAATAGAGCAGACTGCAAACTAGGTTTGGGTATGTACGAGCAGCAGGTAACTTCTTCAGACTGCCGGCTCCCCGTCTACCTGTTTAACTGACGCAAGGTGAATGTCGCGTTGCTGTAAAAGTTGTATCGGCTGCGGTATCGGAGTAGTTTTCCGAGTATGAGTACAAGTACATGAGCACAGTATCGGACCTGATACCGTATCGGTGCATCTCTAATACTATTCATGTAATTTATAATTTGGAAGCTTTACTCACAATGTATGTTAAATGCGTCAAAATCAACATTTTGTAAAATTTTCAAACATTTCAAAGCTTTGAGTGGCAAGTGCGTTTTACTGTGAATTAAAATCAGCTGCATATAGTGAGGTGAGATGATCATCACAGTCTCATCCATGAGCAAACCCACTGGCAAACATTGACAACCTCTCCCCATGGCCTCACTCATATTAGACAAACTCTGTCAGAAAAGGAGTCTGCTTCACGTAAATCCTGTTGATTAAACTGAGTCATATAATGCGAAGTGGTATTATGCATAAACACAGATATGAATGATAAACAGAGGATATGAATCTTTTCAGTCGTAAAGGTGTCTGCCAGTTCAACCCATGGGCACTTCATACACAAATTCACATTTCTTGTTTACTCTCTTTGCATATTTCAAGCTGCAGGTTGAAAGGATGGCTCACAAAAGAATGGAGCAAAAACTAATAATCTCACTTAAGCATTTTACAGCAAAAGATAGCATTCAGTGTTTCTCTTTGCTTCCATTTGTGTTATTTAAGGTAGTGGTCCCCAACCTTTTTCCTTAAGGGACCCCTTTTCTATCATTGAGTAAACGGATGCTCCCTGACTAAAGCCGAAGATATACTTGCTTTTAACTACGCATGACGCTATCTCGCGTATCCTGCGTCCGTTTTGTCCGTTCATTGTGTACATACAGAAATTAATGCGACATGATGTCTATGCAAACAGGTGGTTAAACAGCAAGTATATTCAGATTTAGTGTCATATTTTATGCATATTTCATTTTATATTCAATGCATAACAATAACAGAACAGAACAATTGATAAACTGTAAAATTAACCCTAATTGTGAACACAATAAATGCAGGAAGTTTGTCTAAAACAAGACATTTGGATTTTGAGCAGATTATTTCCTGTGAATATTGCATCAGAGATGAGTTTTCCTCTTATTTTTAGGACTTTTTATTACAAGTCTCTGAATTGTATCTATATTTTTAACAATCATACATACTTACCCTTATCCTGTGAGTTTTTTTAAGTTTATATCTTAAATAATAATCCAAACTTTAAAAATAACAATTTCATTGAATGCTGAGATATAGGCCAACTGTGTTTAAAAAAAAATAAAAGTTGTCTTACAGACCTTAAAATCAAGAAGGCCTCGCAGCCCCCTGCAAAGCTTTGGTGACCCCTAGTGGGGGTCGGGACCCCCAGGTTGGGAACCAGTGATTTAAGGTACAAACCTCACATTATGTTATCTGAGAAAAATGCTTTTGACACACCACAAGCTTCGTTGGCCTATAAAAAGTTCAACCCAAACCCAAACAATGCTTACCCTTCTAAAGAAACTTAGGTAATGATTGTAATTATTCTGTGATTAGCCCCTGATTTGTTTGTTAATGACATTTCTCACAGATTCTTTAGGATTGACTCATTGTAATCCAACTGTGAGGAAACACAAGATATTGTCTCAGATAGACATGCACTCAGTTTCCTTGTCTCAGTCTTGTGCACGTCAGTGTTTATCAAAATGTCCAAGAATGAGTCAGGAACATCATCAAATGTCTGAAAATATAATAGGTGCAAAATGTCAGGGGAAATAGCCCTGCGTTACAGGAAGCGATGCCATTTCCATAAATGTTTAATTGATTGTAATCCTTTGTTGAGGAGACATTTGCACAATGCATGGGGTTCACACAGAGCAGGATACTGAAATATTGAAGTAAAATAATAATTTTGATTAATCTGTAGCTTAATTGTCAGAAAAATGCCTGATAATGACCTGTTATTTAGTGTTATTATCTACCATATATTCAAAGTGGCAGAGAAAAATGAAAGTTATAATTGGAAGTTGTCAGTGACCATGAACACTACTGTATGTATATGTAATAAGGGATTGGACAATAATAATTTTTTATCATAAATCGCGATAAAAACACTCACAATAAGTTGATCGTGGTGAATTTCCATTTTGCGGCGAATCGTGAACATACATTGACTGCAGTTTACTACAGTGTCCTGTGATGCAATAACAATATTTGTTTCTTTAAAAAAAGTTCTTTAAAAAAATTTTTGAGAAAAAAGTCGTAATTCTTTAGAAAAAAGTCATAAAGTTTTGAGAAAAAAAGTCATCATGTTTCGAGAAAAAGTCACAATTGTATCAGAAAAAAGCAAAATGTAAAAGTGATTCCAGTGTGTTTTAATGCCGTTTTAAGAGTTTTAAGCATATTTTGTTGATTATCGGGATATCGTGAATCGCAATTATTTTGGCCAGGATAATCGAGACACGAGATTTTCACATCGTCCCATGCCTATATGTAATCATGCTTTCTCAGATGTGATTAAGCAGCTGAGAAAAAACAACTTGAATTGTTAACAGCTGAATACCTGCCATGGCCGCTCTGATAGCTTTAATTGTTTTCATATGGCCATTCATTAGTGCACATGCGGTTGATTAAGTCATATGTCAGCAGTGAGCAGCTCCTGAGCTGTCAGGCCAGAGGGAGGCTGTGAGAGGGACGTAGTGATGCTAGTCATTCTCCTCCCCGGCCGGCCAGCCAGCCACCTCCACCACACAGAGCCACAAACCACCTCCCAGTCAGGTTTGCGGGCAACCATCTTTGCTTGAGCTGCTCCGCTCGCTGCAGCCATGACAAGATTCGCAATTCTCTCCCTTTATTTACACACCATCGCCCCGGCTCCACGTCACGTTAGAGTGGTGTGGTCGCGGCTGACCCCAGGGTAGGGGCTGTCTCCACTGATCCAAGCTTCCCCTGCTGGGGGACCAGGCCCTGGTCATGTAATACACAGTGTAACTGCAGCAGCATTTCATGCAATCATACAAATGTCCTCCAAGAAATTAAGAAATGTTTAGCATTTCAGGCTTTATGGTAGTGCTCTATAAAGAAGACAATGTTTTTTATTCCTAAGAATACAGTGGAAACCACTTAGTGATCACTTCTGTCCAGGTCAAATTGATCACTATGAGCGGATGATCATTATAACGCTTTTTTTTTTTCTCCATCTAATTGACATTTGTATATTTATTACACAAATGTAAAGTGTTTCTAAATACAGTACGCTTTTCAAATAATTAAATTACAATATTCTGTATAATTTAAATACACTATAATACAAGACAGTACTGTATATTAAATATAACTTACAAATTAACGTTTTGCTGCTGCATCTAATTTTTGCCAGTATGTCATAAGCTTGGAGGAGACAAGGTTTTTCATTGAGAGAAAATGACTTTGTTTTTCCTGTCATGATTTCAATGTGCATGCAGCACCAGCCTCAGGTAGCCGGCCGGAAGCAGACGGTTTACAGCGAGGCAAAGTATCATGGGAGTAAAGTAAAAAATAAAGAAAATAGAATTACTGTACTTTTAAGATATTTTTCCATGTGTTCTCATGTATGAAAAGACCACAAATGAACACTGTAAGCAGTAGGCCTGAATGATTTGGAAAAAAATATCTAATTGCGATTATTTTGACTGATATTGCAATTGCAATATGATTCACAATATTAAAGGGAATGATCAGTTTTGCACCATTATTCTAATTTTTAATTTAAAGATGTATTAAAATGATCATGGTGTGATTTTATTTCTATGAGGATCTCTACCAAATAAAGATTTTTTTTTTTAAAGTCTGTAGAATACGATTTGTAGGCCGGGACATCTCAGCAGCATCGCAATACTTAATTGTAAACATATTTACAAATATGCGATCTGGATATTGCACTAGTCCATATTGCGAATTGTTCAGCCCTAGTAAGCACATTTGTGTATGAATGATTCTTATCCATAAAAGCGGTTGATCACTGTAATCGTGATCACTATAAACGGTTTCCACTGTATATACAATTATATTTAAAATATATTTGTCCTACACATCTGTGAATATTTGGCCTTTTATTATCTTATCCTTTAATACAACATGGGGATCTTCCGCAGACGGGCAGAAATACACTACACCTTTTTATAGCGAATGCCTGGATGATGACTTTTGTTACAACAGACAGTCACATAAGATGCTCTACCCACAAGCAAATGTATTACCAAACCAAAAAGCTGCTGGAGATGTCATGTAAATACCTAACCACAGTTAAAGTAATAGGCTATAAAGTGATCTTTAAGTGGAGTTTTAAGCACCCCCATAATGGCTTTGGCTGCCTTTTAGCAGACCATGTGACTCCCCCAGAGTAGTGATTATGAGTCACGGATGAAGAGGTCTTGTGTGTAGGTCAGCCTGTAAGCCTCACTTTCACCTGCCAATCTTTACTTTCCTCGATACTCTGAGAGCCTTGTTCCTTTTACTGTTAACTGTCTTACAGCAGGTGGTATCTGGTAAATTATATCTACAAAACACTTTGACAAAACTTGGGTATAGCCTAGTGGAATTCCTCCTGTGGAGAAAAGCCTCAAGAAGGAAAAAAAAAACACACAAAAAAACAGAAATGAAACGGCCATCTTATTTGGCATATTGTGGCACAGTAAGACAGAATTATGTATATAATGTCGATAGTCGTAAGAATTTTCCAACAATGTTTGGGAAAGAAAATTCCTGGCTCTGCTCTGGCCGGTTTTTCTCCCTCTTACATTACACAAGGACACTGATGCATGGTGCTTTTTGAATTCAGTATTATGTGAGAGGTCTGGGGGGTGAGTTTCAGGAAGTGTTCTTAATTTCACAGGGTTAAGGAACAGCAGATTCACAGGGAATACAGATCACTTAGCACAAGCCTGCGACCGCCCTGAAGTTGGCGAGCTTTCTCCCGATTTGTTAACCACATCCTTGGGGCCGCTGAACCGTTGAGACTGCCAAGGTGAACGTGCAGTCCCAGAAGGAGGCTTTGCTGTCATAGATCAGTGAAACAGTGATTCAGCTTCACCCCGTGTGTTTATGTGAGTTCACTTGTGCATGTTCTTTTAGTGTATTAACCCTCGCGGCGCGTGCGTGTACACGTATGAAATGTGTTCTGCCTGTGTGAAAAGCCGCTGCAGCCCCGAGGTCCACGAGTCTTCAGGCCTCATGATCAAATCAGTGCCATCTGAACTGTGCCATAACCGATGTCTCCATCAAATCCCCTCGTGACGAGAGACAGAAATGTAAAAAAAAAAAAAGGGGGACTTGAATGCACATGTTGTCAAAAGAAGCCATTGTGTAAATGTATGTTTAATAAGAAAAAAAACTAGATTTGTTACTAGAAAATGAATTCAGTATGACACAAAGCACAGACGTCTAAAACAAACCGTGAGTTAAGACATTGGATAGATTGTACGAGAATCCTCCCATTATTTGCCCAAACTAAAAGGAATTGTACATGTATCAGTGATAATCCGATAATCATGCTGCTCCTAAGCTTTTAATTTGATTAAGTGTGTGAAAATTGAGGGCAGAGAGTCTCTTGGAGGATAACATCACAGACAGCATCTCCTAATTAGCGCTGTAAATTTACATATGGATTCCTGTTTAATGTTTAACCAGTCTTTAATCCACCCTGCTCTGTGATGTCTGCAGTCGGAAATATCCGCGTCTGTCACATGATGTGTGATTATTTCCAAATACGCTCAGGCTGCTTTTGATGAAATGGTAACAATTACTGAAGCTTTCACACAGTTAGATTTGGGAAGCGTTTTAGTCACGGTGGACAAAACATTTGTCAGTATCCTCCAGGAATTTAATAGAGCACTGCTTTTAAAGGGCTTTCAGCTGGAATCCACACTGGCTAGATTAACAGCAGACAATCATTATCTCCATTATTGTCTTTTTACAGCACACAGTCTTTCCTATTGAAATCGATCATCATCTCCCCGATGTGCTGTGCTGAAAAATGACAGATTAAAGTGATCATGCAGTTCATTTTTTAAATAAAGATAATTAAGACACTGGACATTTTTTTTGGTACATTTCTGCTTGAGGATCTATCGACTTAAGTCACATCTGACAATAGCGCTACAATATTTATTGGAAAACAACCGACACCACGGTTCAATTTACAGACATTGTGCGAGCTTACACATCAGTCAATCAATAGTTTTGGATTAAGTGTTTCTGGTGAGTTATATGAGGTAATATAGAGGTGAGAGATTTTTCATTACTGTATGTTGTCTATAAAGTTTTTTTTTTCTGTCGCTTTTCTTTTTATTTCCTCTAATCCTCAACTCCCTCATTGTTTGTTTTTCTAAAGCCTTATTTTCTTTCCATTTTTAATAAGCTGAACCAAACCATTTTCACTTTTTACAGGCGGGTTCACTCTTTCGGCTCTGAATAAATGGCGACTTTATTTCCATGAAATTCTCAAATGACATAGATTTTACTTTTGCATAAAAGCATGAAGAATGTGCCTAATATCGGCGGCATTCATCTGCTAAGTGGACATTTGCATGGGTGCGAGGGGAAGGGGAGAGGGAGAGAACCACTAGCCTCCTGGGGTGACAGCAGTGCAGGGGGATGACATGTGACAGCTGTGACAGTACTGAAGGGGGGTGGGCAGGCGACTTGCTGCGCCCCCTGATCCAATTACGCCACACGGCCCCCTGTCAGACCCAGCAGCTTGACTCCAGCCACTCTGAGGACAGTATTGATCTCTTGTCAGGAGGACCAGTTGCCCTCCCTTACAATCCAGCACCGCTGAACACCCCCACTTTACACCCGCCATTCGAGCTGCTATCCGCCCTCCTGCCAACCACCTTCTTAAATGACTGGTAAAATCGGGTTATGGCATTCAGGTACGGAGAGAGAGAGGAGGTCAATGGGGCTGTGTGCTAAATACTCCCATAGCTAGTGAGGGAGAGTGCGTAACATCCTGGGAGTGGTGTAGGTGATGCGCCTGTCCAGCCCTGAGCTCAGCGCTATACTTACAGTACTTCACTAATGGTCTGAGAGGATGCTGCCTCTCCTGGCTTGTATGAAAGCGTTTGATTTGAGATGATGAAAAGGCCATTGCAATTAGCAGGCCCCGGTTCGTTTTGCCGGAGCCAGGACGGTCGAGACAGTGGCAGCTGCCAATAACTTCAGCTTGCAAAGAACAGACAATTAGGCCGGGGCCTGTTACCACTGCTAGTCCCACATCTCCAGACCTTTACACCGGCCCTACCTCTGAGCACCTGCGGGTCAATAGGCAATGATATTGTGTGGAGCAACAGCTTGGAGCAGAGGTTAATCAAACCCCAACCACACACATCACATGCATTCAGCTTATTATTCTCGCCACAAAGGCCAAGAGCAGGAGAGGAGGGAAGAGAGAGAATATCCACTTTTTTTTTTCTGCCTCACTGGGAGAGATGATCTCAGTAAGTATATACTAGGGCCTGGCCGATATGGGATTTTTGAGGCCGGTACCGATACCGATTTTCAAGGGGGAAAATTTTCCGATTACTGATATGGCAGCCGATATAGTGAATGTTTGAGCTGAAATTAAAATAGACCTTTTCTATGTGAATTGTGCAACTAACTTGCGCTGATTTGACGATGCAAAGGTATTCAGAAGGCTGTTTTCTTTTTTATTTATTTTTTTTTTTTTCTCCGGATTTTTCCCCCATTTTATCCCCAATTGTACTTGGCCAATTCCCCCAGACCCTTGTGTTGGTAGGCAGGGAATCTACCACCCCCAGAAGGCTGTTTTCTTAAACAAATAACTATATTAAAGAATTTTTAACATTAACATTATTATACATTATACATACAGTTAAGGGTGCTCCGATCAGGAATTTTGGGGCCGATCACGATTGCTGGAAGCAGTTTTGGCCGATCCCGAGGCTATTTATTTAACTATTCTTAACTACACTGTATATTAAGTATTGAAATTAGGAGAAGTTTTCATATCGGCCCACATCAGAAAACATATTCGCCGATTCCGATAGAAACCGATATATCTGTGACAGGCCAATATCGGCCAATAATATCGGCTGACCGATATATCGGTCTGGCTCTAGTAGATGGTCCCAGCTTTAAAACAGATAGATAAAAATATATCTGTGATAAATGATGCTTTACTGTTTTTATTTAAATATATTGGTGCGATAAGTCCTACTTACAGGACTCGCTGCATAACTTAAAATGCAAAATGCTCCGTTATATTGTCGCCGTTACTATCCACAACTGATCAACTGATGCTGTGTGTGTATTGCACCATGAAATTGGGCACAATCTGGAAAGAAGCTCATAGTCACTTTCATGGTACATGCAATGTGTATCCAATGCAGAGTGTGAACATTACCCTGGTCACTCATGCATTCAGTTGTGACACCAAAGAGGTTTGGTCAGAGGTTATGCAGAGGTAGAGTATCCATGTATCACTGGTTAAAAACAAAATATAAAAAACAGCAGTGGAGATATGGATTCCATGTCCTGTATATGTCCGCCTGTCTATCTTTCTGCTTGTATTTGTCATTTTTCTCTGCCGACGGTATCTGTCTATATTTCTATGCTCGAGGAGATTTCTGCTACAAGCATGATAGTATGTGCCAAGTTAAAACAGTTACAACTGATTTTTTTCAGCTGAATAACTACAGTCAAGTACAACTGTAAATTGATGACCTCTCAGCTCAAAGCATTCAGGCTTGCTCTCAAAACTGAATTATTCAAATTAAACATTTAACAGAAACGCACATTGTTTTCTTCAGAATTTCAACAAAACTTCTTGACAAAATGATTACCCACCCCATTGGATAATCAATAAATCAGTTTTTATTTTTGGGCTGTTGAAAGAGAACAAGAGAAATGGTTCATTCTTCTGCGGAGCTAGCTCTTCAAAGAACTTTTCAATTTCAGCATCCAATTTCCACGTTTCTCTCTAATGCAATACTTGCGTAGTGAGCAAAAATAGGCTGTGTCTGCACCAGTGAGTTGTGATAGGCTGTTGTGTTACTGCCAGACTTATGTTCAGTAGGAGTGTTGCTTTTCTGAGCAAAGTAATCATTCATGTAATTAATCTAGAGGAAACTTGTGAGCAAAATAACCCAGATCTATCGTAGAAACACCAAGTCGCTCCTCTGTGATATTTGATTTAATGCATTCTGGGACAGAAAGGGATATGGGTGCGCTGCGTTTTTGTACTGTGACATAAATCAAGAGTAGTGCGTCCTGGAAAAGTTGTATACAGTAGAAGAGAGCTGTAGCTATTGATATAGTCCTATGATGGTTGTATCATATGCCTGGTTTGCAGTGGTCAGTGATTTCAAACACACAAGATGCAATTCCTGCTGTCCCACTAAAAGAGTGTATTCTACAATTTAATGGGCAACACGGCTTATAGGGATTCATCTAAAGCAGACATTAAAGTGGAACGGAATTAGAATTTTTCCCACTTTTGTCTATCTTTTGTCTGATACTGCACCAATTGTGCATAATGTTCAATTTTTCAAAAGACGATAAAACCGTTTTGGGGCTTACTTGTGGAAATTCTGTCTAATCTTCAGGCCTCTGGGAGGGTGTTGCAGCAGTTGACTGACACAGGAGGCGAGCTGTCATTTTCCGTGGTGCACCACTGACGTCATAGTCCTGTATGTCTTTCAAATGTTGATGGAAAACGTTTCTTTTTTCAACAAGCCCGCATAGCTCTTTTTATGTACTGACATCTGTCCCTTTACAACATTCAAGATTTTGGAGGACACGGTTAAGTTTATATTTCATTAAGTAGAAGCTAGTTAGCACTGGGGCTGGGAATCTCTGGGCACCTCATGATTTGATTAGATTCTGATTCAGAGGACTATCCTGCGATTATAAAATGATTATTGATGCATCTTTATGCATCACAATTTTTGATTTCTATACATGATTTATTTGTTCTCACCATGTGACTACTTGCTACTTCAATGTATTTGTAATGATCCATAATTAAAATAAACAGATGAATGTGCTTCCATTAACTTTTATTAATATAATAGTAGTAACAAATGTGCTAGCTTTTAAGCGGTTGCTGGTCGGATTGTGTCCATCTGCGGTTACTCACGCTCAGCCATCCACCAAAACTCAAGAATAGCCTATAACGTAAACACAACGGCGCACATGTTTGCATCCGTTGCATTTCACCACCTAATTGGTTCAGCTATAAGGAACGTACAGCCCGGTCTTCAAAAAATATTACATGCAATCATAATGTCGAGAATTGGGTTTTAAATCTCCTATTATTGACTTGCATTGAAACATAATCATCCAAGAGAGAATCGCGATGCATCTAAGAATCAGCACTGATTCCTGCTAACTAGATATTACTTTTCGTTCATGTTGTTCACCTGCTGAGTCATTGGCAGCTCCCACACATATTATAGATCGATATCTAGATAGTGTTAGCTGTCTCTCCGTAACATGCAGACTAATATATTGAGTCACAGACTAATGTAGGAAGTGCTTAAATCACAGAAGCATGCCTAACAATTATGAATAATTTTTAGCGCCCTCCCTGACAGCACCAATCAAATTACAGTACAGATGGTCTCAGTCCAAACTGAAGATTCAGCCCCTGAGAACATTAATCACAGCATCAAAATGAATTCAACTTAAATCTAATATTTTTGGTAATTACAATTTTGACCACATAAGTACAGCAGTCAAAACAAACACCAAGGTGAAATACACTGATTTCATGCAGAAAATTAATATTAATTTCAGTTTGACTTTCAGGACTGAGCTGACAAATACTTCACATTGTTGCCTAAATGGAGTTGTTGTGTAGTAGCCAAATTACACTTATTTGCATTTGCACACAATAAACATGTTCAGCAGCTTTTCGTATCACTATACATAGCTGCTATTTCAAACACAATGCTCTATTTGCATTTCTTTAATCAAAGCGAAATCTACTCCTTGAGTATGATGCCCCACATAAAACAAATATAACGATATCAGACACAGAGCGGCCTCCTCTCAGGGACACATCAGTGCGGCATGGACCAAATTGGGACACTGCTTCCCTTTTGGAAAGTGCAATTATGAGTGTTTTTAGACATCCCAGTGACATGTCATCTGTGAACCAAACATACCACTCGCACTTCTAAACCAAAGATATTTGTCACACCTACTGTAATGCACCATCGAGTCGCTGAAGCATTGGGTCCTCCAGAGGGGCCCAGGAGGGGAATCAAGGAATCTGTCGAATTAATACACGCAGTGAAGATTCCTCCTGTCATCTCGGCTCTCTTTTACCACTGGCTTTTAAAAGCCATTTAAAGGCAGCAAAGTGAACAGGACAGACAAGCTTGACAGCGACTCTTGAAAGAGCATCTGTCTCCTTTAACACTTAAATAAACTATGATACCGTCTTTTACACATGAGCTTAATTTTAATTAATGAATTGATTTATTCTGTCAGTGACAAAGCCAAACTGTTTAAAAGATGCCAGAAGCAATCTATGTATTTCTTCCTATAAGGAATGTGCCAGGCCTTACATCACTCTGCATAATCCTTTTCTTAATTAGACATGTGCTTGAAATTATAAAGCATCATTATAGGTGTTGATCTACAGTGGAATCCAAATTATTTTTTAACTAGTTAGAAACAATATGACATGATTATGATACACGGGGCATGCTAAATCACTGTGTTTGCTCTATGTGTCTTGATAGCTGTATTCCTTGAAGCGCTGACAGAGCTGTAATAATAGAAGTTTGATGTGCTATGCATGTGAAGACTGAAAGTCAAATTACAAAGTTTCATGCTGATAAGAGCATGGTTCTGAGTGCCATGTAGATAAGAAACTTTAATGTGCAATCACAGCAGGGTTTATCCAGATTAACAAGATGACGACTGCTCCTAGACTACTTTTTTACCTCCCACAAAACAGCTATTTAATTGTACCTTTTTCTATATTTAATTAGGGATGCACCAATATTCGCCCTGTTGACTGCAATCGGCATATCGGCAAATAAGATGACATTCACCGATGGCAGTGGCTGATATTTATCTGTTGTGTTGCATCAATTTTGC
>JAOVVB010088418.1:0-13419 GCA_028570985.1 Heterobranchus longifilis
AACAATCTACAATAAATACCTGATTCTGAACGAGCTAGTCATGAAGTTGAACGTGTTATAGCGCACTTTTATTAAAACCAATATAAATACGACAGTGCATATATAAGCATTTATATAAGCGGAGCTTCCCTTGTAGTCTTAGAGCAGCCGCCACTGCTTCACACATGTTGGCCACACGTTATTTGTTGATTTTTTAATATCAGGCGTAACACTCACTGAATGTTCACATGAACAACTGCAGTGGGCTTCGAGCCCTCTCAGCCAGAATCGTTATTCACAGATGTGCCTTGTTACGGCAGGAACAAATGTGATGAGCACAGCTGCTACTATCTATGAGTCAGATTTACAAAGACAGCTCACCCATTAGTTGCTACCAACTGGAGTAACTGATAAAATGCAAGTAGCAAATTTTCTGGTGAGCTGCCAACTTGCTGTGTACTGTATGTGGCAATATCATAAACTTGTTTACCCCTTTAGGTTTTCACTCACTTATCATCTATACCACTTAATACTTTATACAGGGGGGCCTGGAGCCTATCCTAGAAAACTTAGGGCACGAGATGGAGTATACCCTGGACAGGGTGCCAATCCATCGCAGGGCACACACTTATATACACACTCACACAAGCCTAATCTGCATGTCTTTGGACTGTGGGAGGAAACCGGAGTACCTGGAGGAAACCCACCAAGCATAGGGAGAACATGCAAACTCCATGCGCACAGAGGCGGGAATCGAACCTGGCTGTGAATTGAACTGGACCCTGGAGGTGCAATGCAACATAATAATTATGGTATCATGGTTTACGAGTAAAGCAAACTAATGCCAAATCTTCCCCCAAGATGTCATTACATCACCTCCTGATCCCAGCAAAGATGCCATCAGTCTACCTGCTGATCCCAGTGAGGAGACTGTTGCTTTACCTTCTGACTCTGCCAAGGACCCCACCTGCTGACCTCAGAGAGGATGCCTGTTTACTTTGTGGATGGTGATGTGGACTTGCAAGTCAACAAGACCCCATCTATAGCCTATTTTTGTCTATAGGTTCTTAAAATAAAATGTGCACTATCATCCAGAGATCACAAGTTCAAATCATGTGTGTCTGTAGCCAGGAAAATAAATAAATAAATAAATAAATAAATAAAAATTACCCACGCTCAGAGGGGAAAATGGCATACTTTCACTCCTACATAAATCATAGTGACATTAGTCAATCATGGGCATCTGTTACGCCACTCCTTAAAAGTGCATGAGCAGCAGTTAAAAAAGATGAAGTCTGTGGCTTCACATGCCTAAGAGGAAGCATATGTCAGCCTTGCGTGCTGATTGGGAAGTTCCCTAATAAGAAAGATGGAAATTCGATTAATTTATGGAGAAAAATGAGTAGAAAAAAAAAAATTTAATATAAAGATGAACGTTATCAAGTAAAAAATGTATGATTTTTAAATCAATAAGCAGAGCTCATATACAGTGGATGTAATTCAGACAAAACCACTGTCTCTTTTATTTTATTTTTTTCCTGTTGATGACATTTTGATCAGTTAGACAGCACAGAAGTACATTAAGTAATCTACTTGTTAGTTAAGAAAGCATTTGTGTGATGTGTGGAAAATAAAAAAATGAAGCTAATGTGAAGTTAGAGCATGGCTAAAAAGAAAAAGAAATGAGAATTGTTGAAGCACTGACTGATATACTGATAATTTTGACTTTTTTAAATCCAATAGATATTAGTAAAGAATCAAGTGCTGTGACTAATGATAATCAATAGCATGGATACTATCGAACCATTTGCTGATACCAACACCAACAATGGTAACCTTTCTGGCAGCAAAGGTGAGTTAGAGAACCCTAGCTACCTAGTAATAACTAGCTAGTGCTTTTCTTGTCTTCCTTCATGCTTTTCCCAGAATATTTCCATTTAACTTAACCTTTAAGCATGTTGTTACACTGTAAAAATAAAAACTCAAGGTTTTAAGGCAATTAAAGACTAATTTATGCCTCTGCATCAAGTCTACCCCATAATACCCTATTCAGTAGCTTATGGCGTAGTCTTAAATGAAAATATATTCATATGTCTGTGAGGTTGCAGTACTTCCCGTATATTTTGGATGACAGATGTCTTGCCCAATCAGCGGTAAGAACATCGACATATCAACTTAGCGAAAAAGGTAGGTGTGGTGCCTACAGTTAAAATTTTTATACAGCTATTAGACAAGACATCTGCCACTCAAGATCGGTGGTAAGAATTTCATTCGCAAACCTCACATAAGCATGTTGATTCTTACTGCTGATTGGACGAGATCTGTCACACAAAATATTTTGTTTTGTTTTGAAATTTTAAATGTTTTCCATTTTGGTATTTAATTACTGAATTTGTTATTTTGTTTTGGTTTTGTTATTTTGTTTTGAACTTCTCGTCCACCGTAGACTTGACAGTACTTCTTCTATGTATTGAGTGACAGATGTCTCTTCCAATCAGCGATAAGAATTTCATTTGCACTATACCTACCTTTTCCAGTTTGACTAAATTGTCATTGTGTTTTGTAATTTGGTATTTTCCATCAGGATATGTCATTTTGTTTTCTGATTTGTTATATTTTTTTCCGGTTTTGTTATTTTGTTTTTGAATTTGTTATTTTGTTTTTGGTTTCATTATTTTGTTTTAGGATTTTTCTTTTTTTTTTCAAATTTATTTTGTTTTTGGTTTTGTTATTTTGTTTTCAGATTTTTTATTTTGTTTTTGGTTTTTAAATTTGTTTTGTTTTCCGTTTTGTTGTTTTGTTTTTGACTTTATTTGTTTTTGGTTTTGTTATTTTGTTTTGCACTTCTCAGCCACCGTACAGACACATCAGGGCACAGAAATGCTCATAATGTAGCGTACAGTGTAGGTTCTGTGTAAAAAAGCATAAATCAGGTTTTAGTAAACTAGATTCTAAAGATTGGAGGCCAACTCAGAGTTTGAATAAAACACATATTTTTTTGTTCAGGATTTATCAACACTTTTCCCACTAGGATTCAAATATTTAATCTAATTTCAATACTTTGGGTAAAATTTTTGATTATCATGTTTAAAATGCTTTTGGTTGTGGATGTTTAAGACTTTCTTTTCCTCTTTTTTCTTAGAGCATAATGGAACCAATGGTGACTCTATTTCTGTAGAGATAGTTAAAGAAACAAAAAAATCTTCAGCTGGTTCTACAAAAGTCCTAAATCACTTGTTCAAGACAAAAAAGTTTGGCAAAAAACATTCCTCAAAATGTAATCCAGGTAGGTTTGAATAAAATCGATTTCTGATTTCAGGTCGTGTTCAAAATTTGTACCTTTGTATAGTATATGGAGCTTCACAGCTGTTTTACAGTTAGCTACTAATATTTTTAAAAGTTTAAATGCAAAATGAGAAGAAGAAAGGCACAGACAGCCGTTGACAATAGTACGTTTATGAAAGAAAAGTGAAACAGTGTTGAAAACAATACACCAACATAATGACATAATTTTCAGCATATCCGGTTGAATTATAGTGACACACAATCAAGCTGAATGCAACCTCTTACAGTCCAGCTGTTATCTCTCTCTCTCATGGTTTTCTGTAATACAACTCTGTTAGCCAGGGCATTCCACAAAAAGCCATTGTGTAATGATAACTGATTGACGGCAGCCAAGTGGCTTCATTGAGAGCAAAATTATTGGAAATGGAAATGGAAATAAGATACTCCAATAAACACTGTAAGACTGTTTAAACTGTATACTGTATTATTACAACATAAACACTTATGTTATTCTTACTAACAAAATCACTGATTAAGTATGGATGTATTCACTACTAACTAAGTCTTACATTTCTCCTGCTACTATAGCTACTAGGTATCTATCTGTTATAATAAGTTGTGATCAACATTATTTATTCATATCTTATTATTTCTCCTGGAAATGACATGTCTGTAAAATAATTATATATATAGGTGATTTCAACCTTCAGTCTGATACTTTTTTGTTCTAATTTTGGATTAACACTTGGAAAATGGACAAAGGTTTGGAATGTTTTTAACTGTGCATGTTTCCTCTTTGTTGATGCTTTTTTTTTTTCTTAGAGCATAATGGAGCTGTAGGTGACTCCACAGAGTTGGTTAAACTAACTTCAAAATCCGAAAGCAGTTCTGCAGGACATTTACTAACGTTGATGTTGAAGACAAAAAAACCGGGAAAAAAGCATTCTTCAAAATCTAGTCCAAGTAAGTTAGACTAAAACGACCTGTGCTTTTTGTTCCGCATGTACTCAAAACTTTTTATTGATTATAGAAGGCTATTTCATAAAGTATCACATTATTTCAGACCCCTTGGACTTCAGTCAGAATCTGGAAAAGGGATATCTGGCAGAAGCTAGCCAGCAACTTTTAGAAAGGGAGAAAGGCCTCTTCATCTTACAGTCCTCAGCTAAGGATGAAAGTTCCACCAAAGATGAAATAAAAGGTTTGAGAGAGGACTATGAGACCCTGATGGATCATCTGAAGATGGCTGTCCACAATTCTTTTATCATGGACAGTCAGGAGGTGTTGAGAAGTGCCATAATGGCTATAGTTCAGCAAGAGGATCAAGACAGGCTCTGGGAAGAGGCGGCAGAGGAGCCCCCATGTTGGCGACCCATGAGATGCCTACAGATCCATGACACGATACTTAAGGAGGTAGTGGAGATACGGCTAAAGCAAGTAAATGAAGAAGAAATTGAAGAAGGAGAAATGCTTAAAAGAGAAGTGTTACAGATAGGCAGTGTCATTCAGAATGACCTACTTCAGGTTGTCAATCATGTGCAGGGATGTTACTCATCAGATTTCAATATGTGTAACATATATGCTCAGCTCTACCATCAAGCTTTCTCAACAAAACTCAGAAAACTTTTACAGTTCAGTGTTACTTTGGAGGATTACAGATTCATACTTCAACAAATAAACTGTTATTTAAAGTAGGTAAAACCTATAAGGAAACATGGTTACATGCTATAACAAATTAAATATACTAATCCACCTTATCAACCCACTGTTACATATTTAATGTTTATTTTCAGGAATATTTTGCAACAGGATGAACTGAAGCCACACATCAACACTGATTCATTAGGATCTTTGTTATCTGAGGAGGATCATAATTCACTGGAGGAGCAGTACCTGTCACATAAAGAGGTGATGCAAAATATATGAGATTATTGCATATTTTTGCATATTTTATACACTCAATGGGCACTTAAAGATTAACACTTTGGCTCTGCTCATGTATGCAGTTATCTGACTGGATAATTATGTGACAGCAGTGCATGAAATCATGCAGATAAAGGTCGAGAGCTTCGGTTAAACATTATAATTGGGGGATCTTGAAGAGATCTTGAGGAATGTGATCTTATGCAAATGCTGATGATGATATGATGATGGTGTGAGTTTTGTTTGCCAGATAGCTGATGTTGCAAAAACTGCTAATCTTTTATGGTGCTTACAGATGACATTCTCTAAAAAATAGAAGTATGCAGTGAGCGGCAGTTCAATGGTTAGAAAGGGTTAAATCAAACAATCATTTTATAACAAAATATTTCCTGGTTTCATTCCAATCTTCACCTACTTTAGATTCATTTTTATGATTGCCAGAGTGGCTGGCACAGTGGTATAGTTAGCATAGTGGTTAAGGGTTCGATTCCCACCTTGGATCTGTGGACGTGGGAGTTTGTATGTCCTCACCTCACTTGGAGGGCTCCCAAAGTAAAAAAGACATGTCGATTAGGCTAATTGCCATTGCCATATTTCAACTAGTTTGTGTGCTTGTACGCGCAGCTGTGGATTGGTATGCTGTCCTGGTTGTTTACTCGTTTCGTGCCTCAAACGCCCTGAAGGCTCCTTGTGACCTCTAACATTATAAGGAACAAGTGACAGTGAGTGGGCACGATTGTCAGAGTGAAACCTGATGTAGTTTCTGCTGTTTTAGCCTACTTGCTCAAGGTTCAGTTGTGCATTGTGGAAGGCTTTTGTGCTCACCAAAGGTGTAAAGAATATGTAACACGCATGGGAAGACCTTTTGTGAGAGTGCATGAGCGTGCTCATGAGACATGCATGGGAAGACCTTCTGTTCTGAGCAGTGCAGAATATTTTTATGGGGTTCTGCTCCTCACGAGACCCGCATAAAAATACTCTGTTCAGAACAAAAGGTCTTCCTGTGCGTGTCTCATAAGCACTCTCACACAATCCTATTTAGTTGACCTCCTCAGAAGCCCTGCGTAAGGGCTCTCATAAATATTATTACATCCCGTGGTCACCATGTAACAGCATGGTTATTTGAACTGCTGCTTACTAGTTTTTTTCTCACAAAAAACACACCATTTGTGTAAACTCTTGTATGTAACCACTTTTAACATCATTGAGAACACTGATGTACAGTATGATGTCAACTTCCAAGAAGCTCTTGACCTACAGTATATCTGCATTAATATTTTATGAATGCACAGCTGTTTCAGGATTGGCTGATTGGATAATTACATGAATGAACAGAAGTACAATATAAAGTGTATAAAGTGTCATTTTAAGTGTCAATAGCTTACTTTTAGGACACGCGAATTTTCCTATGTTTTTTTTTTTTTTTCCTACAGAAAGAAGTCAATACTTGGTTGTACAACGCTCTAAAGTTAAAGGAGGCAGACTGGCAGGCTAATAAAAAACCTGAACTTGATGATGAATATTATTTTTGCCATCTGGCTTTAGATGTTATAGGGGTATGGGCATTTGGATGATTTGTCTAATTGTATGGTTTAAGATAACTATGAGCTAGCATGCTACGTAATTAACAATTTGTCTTCTCTGGACTTGTGTGAACATTGCAATTTACAGGTTGTTGATGGAGCCATAAAAGAGGTTGCATTCCTTCTGGACAATGAAAAAGGACAGACAATTTTGTTGCAGTTGGAGAGCTTCCTATTGGGGTATTATTGCATTTAGCTGATCAAACTATTATTAAACTACTTTAACCTAAGAGATAAGAGAAGTAATAATAATAATAATAATAATAATAATAATAATAATAAACAATAGTAAAATGTTCCTAGACTTCTAGTCTGGGCAGAAATTAGACTTGACTGGGATCTTTTAGTCAGTTTGTAAAATGTATTCCTTTAAAATGAAGCTTTGATGTTGAATACATTTTAACATTTTGCCAAAATGAATAGCTTTAAATGGTCATAGAACTATGTTAGTTTAAAAATAACGTTTTATTTGTATGTGGCAACAAACCTATAATAAAGATATTTACTCACTTTTGACAGTTATAAGACCTCCATGGCGGAATATCTTAAAAACCAGCAGCTGAACATAAATGAAAGCTTAAAAGCTGAGCTGTTTAATATCAGCAGGATAAGGTGAGTAATTATCAGTAATCATTACTGATTGAATTATTTTCTCAAGAAAGAACTGTTATGGGCTAATTACCTATTTTAATAAGCTATCTTCTGTAATTAAAATATTTTAACCACCAAGTACTGGAAGTGTGAATTCAAATATTTAAGAAAAATGTTGAAATGAGGAACCGTTTGGAGGTTGTAATGTCAAATGACTGTAATTACAGGGATTATATAGAGAAACAAGAGAATCTTCCAGATGAAGTGAAAGTAGCCTGGCTGGCAATTGTGTCTGAGATTAGAGATGACTGTCACAGTTACTTCCTCCTGGGCATACACAAAGATCTCAAGGTATCTATAAATAATGCACTTAGACCATTCTCAAAGCTAGGCTTTCAACCGGGTTATTTAATATGCCATTACATGTTTGGAAAGGCTGCCCATGAGTAAAATTACATTTAATGATCATTCCTTCCTAGCAAGGCTCTTTTACTCTGTAGTGTAGGCTGACTCTGAGACTCTGAGATTTTTACAGGCACCTGAAATTGTAAAGTCACAGCAAGTGCTGTAACAGCTCTTTTTTGTTATACAATGAATCTATTTAGGTTTGAGATCATAAGATTAAATGTATTAATCTATAAAAAGTACTACATTCACATTACAAGCAGTGAAATTATATGTTAAATTCCAGTTTTAATATCAGATCATATTTTCATGTCAAGACGGTTGACATTCATTATTACAAGTGACTTTTATCTGACTACTAACATAGACACACAAGTCTAATGAAATTGGATGCACACATGAATATGCCTTTGCTCAGTGAAATTATCTCAAACACTGCTCTATTTCTGTAGGTTTCTCTCCACCGCCTACTCCAGTTCCCTTTACTACTCATCCACTTAAGTCGTCACTTGACTTAAAGGAACCAGGAACCTGAAATTATACATACTTCAAATCACCCAAAATGTGACTTAATACCTGATTTGATGCAATGGATCACATTTCTTAAATAAATACCCAAAAAGAAAGATTCAGCCATGCCATTCCAAAGCAGTCCATGTGTGCAAGTGGGAATATAAAGCTTAAAACTCATAAGAAATTTTTATTTGGTATGTACTAAAGTGTACTACGATAAACTATAGTATATACAATAATATAGGATTGGTACTTTGGCACTTCACTGGTAGTACTGTGGTGTATACCACAATACTTTGGTGAATACCATACTGCTTATTAGGTTTTGCAATTTAGCAGTTATTTAATATGGTATGCTTGTACATACTGTACCGTATTAGATATGTTTGTCTATAAAGCCAGTTTCAGCTTACACTATGGTATTTTATTATTGTTACATACACACAATGGCACCCTACTATATAAATATTTATCATAAATGTTACCATTATGGTATATAAACATGTATAACATTTGTACAATATTCTACTACATGTTCCATAGAGCCATACTGTACATGGTAAAAACATATATCGTACTATAGTACTGTACATGTGCTAAAGTATGGACCATAGTACCATAGTGATTTGTAAAAATCCAGAAATGTTGGTGTACACATGTAGCATATTACATGAAGAAATTAACTTACTCAAACACACACCCACATTATATACTGTATATACACTGTATGTAATGTATATATTCTGTATATGCAAACTGTATATACTGTATCTGTTTTTTCTGTGGTATTTACACAGGTGGTTTACTGTAAGTTGTGGACTCCAGCTTGGTTTTCAGAGCATGAAAAGATTATTGAACAACTAGAAGATACTTTGATGGAGAAAATTAACTCTTTGAAGGGGTTACACTGTGACTGTCAAAAGGTCAGCATCACCACCACCATACAAATCAGGAGTGTGCCATACAGTCATGTTTTAAAGTTGTTGTTTTTTTTTAATGTAAAAATAATAGAATAATTTGATTGTAGCTGCTCTCTGTATTATGCAAATACAACCTCAGACAAAAAACATAATTTTTTACACTATGTCATTATTAATTTAACAAAACTGAACTTAAATAAAATTGTAGATCCACTTTCAGCAGCAATTACATAAAGTACTGGTTTTGGGGTATTTGCTTATACACAGATGTCTTAAGGTCCCTCCACAGCATTTCAGCTACAGTAGGTTGTGGTATGGAGTTTAACAAGGCCATTCCAAAACCTTGATTCTTTTCTTTTTTTAGCCCTTCTAATATAGATTTACTGGTGTGCTCCAGGTCATTGTCCTATTACATGACCCGATCTCGACCAGTACCTGTTGGACAGATGGTCTCACATTTACCTCTAGAAAACTTTCAAGTTCATGGTCAACTCAGTGCAAGGTGTCCAGGTCCAATGGCTGCAAAACAATCCCAAATCATCACCTCTCCAACAAGTACAAGGTGTACGAAGAGTAGGAGGTGTTTCTGCTGGGCATTAAGGCCAAACAACTCCACTTTGGTCTCATTTGTCTATAGGACATTGTTCCTGAAGTCTTGTGGTTTGTTCAAATGCAGTTTTGTGAACCTCAGGCATGCATTGGTTTTATGGTTTTTCTTTTAGACAGAAGATGTTTCTCCTGCCAGTCCTTTCAAACAAACTGCACTTGCTCCGTATTCTTCTAATTGTGCTGTCATACAGTGGGGTGTGTGGGGTCAGAGATATAGCTCTTGGTTGTTGTTTTTTTGTATTTCTCTGAGCATTGCATTGTCTGACCATAGGGTGAATGTGCTGGGACATCCACTTCTTGAAGATTGCAACTGCCTTGAATGCTTTCCACTTTTGAATAATCTTTCCTACTGTACAATGTTGAACACCAAATTGTTTTGGAATGGTTTAATAACCCTTTTCAGATTGATGTGCAGCAACAATTGCTTCTTTAAGATCACTGTTCATGTCTTTTCCTCTTGGCATTGTGTTAACAAACATATGTCTGCACATATGCTGATGATCAGTTAATCAACGGCAGATGATTTAAAGCAACTGGCTGCAACTTAAACTACTAGTATTGGCCACATGTTTTGTTATTATTATTTTAACTTCATTTTTGTTAAATAAATAAAGGCATGATGAAAAAAGTTATATGTCTGAGGTTGTATACTGTGACCCACTACAATTAGATGAATTTTATTGTTCTTGCACAAAAAAATATTGAATTAAAAGATTGAGTTTGAAAATGACTGTACATCTGCACACGATCTATCTCTGTCTCTGTCTCTCTTTCTCTTTGTCTCTCTCTTTCTCTCTCTTCTATAACTGTGCGTATAGGAGCTGTTGACTCGGCTTCATTTTGAGGTGATGATTGAATACGTGAGGAGGATGCTAAAGAGGAAATTGAAACTAAAAAACAAGCATGAGCAGGAGGCAGCTGCACACTTTCTCTGTGAGGACAGCAACAGAATCAACACACTGTTTGACAGAAATGTTAGTAGACCTCTTGCACACATACAAGTCATTGCAATTACATAACGTCATATGTTCTAATATTCGTTTAATATTTACTATTATTTTAAACTCTTTCTTGCCATTGCATGGCTTCATAATAATCTTCAGATCCTGACATTTATTTTGGACCGGTGAAATTGCTTAATACATAAACTCCTAACATGATCACCCCAAAAAGTTAATGTCTCATGTTCTGTAAAAATAAGCAGAATGCTTAATTTCACTTATTTGTAAGATTCAATTTCAGTCTAATTACTTTGCCTAGATTTTGAACTGTATTATCCAGATCATACACCACCTAATCTGCTTAACATCTATCATCTATGTAATATGTTTTAAATGTTTTATCTGTTATGTATGTTATTACCATCAGACTAAGTAATAATGTGCAAAGTAAACTTGTACAGTATTTTGGATTAGAGCATATCCCAATTATTGCTGAGGTTCTCCAAATCACCTAAATACATTTACCAGAGCTTTTTTTTTTTAGTGTTTTTATTGTTGTTGATGATGTCAATATTTAAGAATTAATAATATGAATTATTAATTAACTATCAATTTATTAAATATTTAAATATTTAACATTATATAAATATTTAATTTATTCCAACAATAATTAATTTATTCCAACAGCGATCAGAGAAGGAATGGCTGTCTGAAATTTTGCCCAGAGTTTCCGAGGTGATAAAGGAGCAAGATCCAGAAAGCCTTGAACTGGAAATCTGTGTACTCTTAAAACACCACCCTGACCTCAGGTGGGTATGAGCACACAGTATTTTTTATAAATGTTATGTCATAGTTATGTATTTATAGTAATTGTACAAATGTCCAAGTGATGTTTTTGTCATTAAGATAAAAGCAGCTAATAAGTAAAATTTGGAAAATGGATTAGTTAGAGGGCAAAGGAGGAAGTGCCAGTCCAAAGCCCGGATACGTCATCATAAAACCTGTGCCCTGCAGTATGTGGTTTTGCTTTGTCCTGTTAAAATACACAAGGCATTCCTTGAAATAGACATCGTCTAAAACCTTTCTATACCTTTCAGCATTCATAGTGCCTTCCAAAACATGCAAACTGCCCATAGCATATGCACTTATGCACCGCCATACCATCTGGCTTTTGAACTGAACGCTGATAACACGCTGGAAGGTTCCCCTTCTCTTTAGCCTGGAGGACACAGCGTCCGTGATTTCCATGTGTGAAGAATGTCTTGTCCAAATTTAACAAAATGTATATTCCTTTAAAGGGAAGTTGTTAAACTGGTTGCTGATTAACAGGTGACTTCTTGTGTTTCCTTCAGTCTCAAGGAAATTAATCCCCTTTATTCATTCAGCATCCATTGAGCGTAACGAGCAGAACAACCTTTAACCAGAGCTTACAATTTAACTAGACGGCCAACGCTATGGTGGAAGTTCATTCTGTATGCTGTTGTCATGATGATCACAGTTAACACTGCTGCACTGACCATTTTGGAGCTGCAGAAACAGAATCAGTCAGTCACTGTGCAAGCTAGCTCTCTTACATGCTAAAAGACGTTTCAGACTATTTTATTGGTGATATGAGCTTTTCATTTTTTATGTCACCTTGTTGCCGTCTAACAATATTGTATATTGTTTCTCCTTCACAGTGAGCGACAGATCTGTCAGCTTTTGCAGCTGAAAAGCAGATGTCCAGATGTACGCATGATAAGAGAGTGTTACCAACAGACTATAAGCAATGTGCAAAACCCAGAGCTGACTCAAACTTTCTTCTCCCATGTGCCTAAAAGTATTTCATTGAGCTTCTCTTCTTGCCTCCCCTTCTGTTGTTTTAATGACGTGCTCCCATGTAGGAAATGATAACAACTATTCTGTCATGTTCATCTCAATATAACAAAATCAGGTGACATGCAGGTCATATTGACATAATTAAATACAGTTAAAGCTTGGATTGTGAGCATAATTCATTCTGGAACTGTGCTTGTAATCCAAATCACTTATATATCAAAGCAAATTTCCCCATAAGAAATAATGGACACAAAATAATAAAAAAAAAAATTTAATGCTTTACATGCACACACATGGTCATAATGTTTTAGTCAACAGTACACGCGCACGGATGTTGACTATACGGGTGACTCATGTGCATTGAGACCGAGCATGGGAGATGATTACCCACAATCCCGCAGCACACGAAAGAGAAGAACCATTGACTCAGTTGTGATCACGTTACGCTCGGCAGACTAAAACGTATACATACTGATCGTAGTGCAAAACCTCGCTCATTTATCAAGTTCAAATTTATTTTTAAATTTAGAGATTTTTGCTTGTCTTGCAAAACACTCGCAGACTAAGTTACTCACAATTCAAGGTTTTACTGTAAACATATATAAAGTTATAAAAAAAAGGATTGTTATTCGTGGATTGTTATTGTGAGTTAATATAATGGTACCTCTTGGTAGAATTCTTAATGTAAGTCAAGTAACTGAGCTTTTTTTCCCTGGCTCAGCAGCAGTGTTGGGGGACGTTACTTTTTAAAGTAATTAATTACTTTTTAATGTAACTGTCATTAAAAAGTAATCAGTTACATTACAGCGTTACTTTCTGATAAAAGTAACTAGTTAGAGAACTTTTCCATTG
>JAOVVB010088428.1:0-13419 GCA_028570985.1 Heterobranchus longifilis
GATTGGTTTAAAGAAAAATAAACAGACCAGGGAGTTGTTTCCACTATACCGGAGTGAAAGACATTCAATCCAGACCTACACCCCAGCATGGACACAGTGCTGTGGAGATAGGTCTGGCTACGCAAGACTACTATAAATGCAATTGCAAAAGTTTCCAGAATTCATTTATACCCACAGCAATCAATGTATCTTGTCACTATTTATTTTACCAGCCATTCATAACTTCAAAATTTTTGACTTGCAGATTTTGTTCATTTCCTTGATATAACATAAGTAATTAAGTAGGCTACATCAAGGGCGTAGGTTGCATTTCAACAGTGGAGGGGATACATATTAAGTGGGAGGTCTGGGGGTCCTTCTCCAGGCAATGTGGAGCATCAAACACTTAATTTCCTGCATTCTGGTGAATTTTTCTGCACCAATGTCTGCCCTTTCTGCATCAATTTATGGTGGAAATGTTTACACGGGTGATTGTGTCGATGAAATACCAGATTATGTTGAAAATCAATATATATATATATATATATATATATATATTCAAATTCAAGCATATTCCTAACCTTGAAAACATAACGGTTAAAATTAAGCATTTTCCAAAATTTCGAGACTTTGTACAAACCCTGTATCCAACTACTGCCCTTAAATTGTAGAATAATAATAACAGCAGCAACTGAGTTACTCAGTAGCACTAAACACTTTTATTGTCCCAAATGGCCTCCAATTAGGTTTATATCAGGGCGCAACTGCTGAATTAGTCTGAAATTCCCACCTGCTGAATGCCAAATATCAGTAAAACTGATAAAGTGACCTGCCTCCCAAGCTGGTGTCTTTGAGATAATAAGTGTCTCATATACAGGCTTTCATCTTTGCCTCTGCTGACATGCCTTATTTCCATCAACTGAGCCAATCAAAATTAAGCTAAACAGTAGACTGCCAGTTAAAGTGTTTTATACAAAGTGATGCCAATTTCTCCTCTTCTTTCTCTGCCATTGAGATAATTAGTAACTGACCTGACGTGGGCTGAGACTTGACATTATTCTCATGTGAGCAGCTCTGCAGTACGACGATGAAACCCGTCTGTTTGAGACATTCAGTGGCAGGCTGAATGTTGGCTACTTTAATGTCTCCTCACCTCTGGATTTAGTGGTTTTATCTTTTACTGGAATATTGCTGCTAAATATGAATATGACTGAACTTCACTTGAACTTGATTTGCATGAAAGCATTGCTACTCAACAAGGCGCATCCAACACTTTGAAAAGTAAATACCATGTAAGTAATGTTAGGCTTGCTGCGGTAGTTGTGTTAGCGGTGTTACAGTGTTTGGGCGCCTCCGCCTCCTGTCACCGGTGGCTCCAACGGAGAGGCACAGCCATAAGTGGTGCGTTTGCGGTCTTATTGGCAACACCGGTGTTGTCACGGGTTCATTAACCGGTGGGAAAATGTCCTCACCGTGGCATCCCTAGTAAGTTTTTTTTCTGTACTCAGGCCTCTTGTAAATGAAATCTCAATCGTAATGTGACTTCCTGATTAAATAAAGTATATGACTGTGTCCGAAATGCCATACTACGCACTACATACTCAACTTCAACATACTTTTGCATATACAAACAGTAGTATGAATCTTTTTGGATGCACTGATATGTAATTACCACGTGAGCCTCCTTGCTGGTTGGACACGTAACCATGGTTTCATACTAAGGTTTTGGACATACAAAAAAATCTCACATACTGTTTTAGCGTACTAAATAGCATGTTGGTATGGAGTTTCAGACGCAACCTATACGTTTTATACTCCAGGCTCGTACAGTTTTTTAAGAGCAAAATTCAAGTACTTTTCAAGCACTTTCAAAGTACAGAAACTTTATCATCACATCTAAATTGTTACAATAAATGCAATTGCGAAAAATAAAGTCTACAGAATTCCTTTATATCCACAGCAATCAATGTATATTGTCATTTTGTTTTGCTGTTCATATTAACTTTGATTGTATGTTTTGTCTGGTGTGAGACAACAAATATATGACGACGGAATCGTTTCATTTAAAATATTAAAAGATTTTGGGTTTACACAAGTGATTATGTTGAAAATCAAACATGTTTCAAGGAGTATATTCAAATTCAAGCACATCCCTAACCTTGAAGACATCAAGCATTTTCAAAACTTTCCAGACTTTGTACGAACCCTTTATACTGTATCAGATTTTCTACAAAAATGACATAAGAATGCTATGAGGGAAAATGTAAAATATGCAACAGTGTTTTCCAGCCTTTTGCCAGAAAGTTTCATATAAGATGCAGTTGGGAAGCCAAGTCCACACACACACGCTGCAGCTGATTCTGCTCTCTGACAACTGCAGCAGACACGCTGCATAAATGTGTTCTAAGATTAAGTTATCACCAAAAACAAGATTATGTCTCACCTCTCCATGTACCCTGATGGCGAGCCGTTCAGACCATCCAGCCTCTCCTGCAGCGCAGCCAGGATCTGTGGATTCTGCATCATCTGCACCGTCAGCTGACGAGCTGAGAACACAAACACACACATGCGCGCGCGCATTTACCTTTCAGTTTTAATTAACACATTTAATAAAATTTGAAGTTACTCTCGTCTACTGTACCATTTTTTAAGCTAAGTATCATGAAATAATCCTCTTTGATCTGTCAGAAAAGCTGACCTTCCCTTAAATTTCTCAAAAACTGCACAGTAAAATCACATGAAATCAGACATGCATATAGTCAGGGTCATCCTGAACAGGAATCAGTTGGAAATTTCAGCTAAACTATGAAATGAAGGAAAGATTTTCATGACAGGTCAAATATGATTATTTGATGATGTTTTAACTATTTTGAGCTCAATTTTTAAAATAAAAACTGTACAGTAGAATAACATTTTTGGTTTTCATATAATGTGCAAAATTACATTTTTTCTTGGTGTATCAAATGTGAGAAATTGTTGAAATACAGGTCTTTCTCAGCCCTTTTTGACCGCTCCAAGCACCCGTACATTAAAACCACAAACAGGCAACAAGCATCAAAACCCAAGGTATTCTGTGTATATTTATTTAATTAAACAAGTAATGAGAAGACACAGTACTTTTTGTTTATGACTTTTGTCTTGTCCGGTGGGGCAAGTACATTTCTCTTCCACTTGCACGACAAAAAAAAAATCCACTTGTCCTGGACAAAAGGACAAGCCTTAATGTTGAGCCCCTATACAGTATAGGGGTGTAACAGTACACCAAATTCACGGTTCAGTATGTTTTCAGTACAACAGGGGAAACAAAAAAAATTGCAGAACCCCACCCCCATTTATTTTGAAAAGTATAAACTTTCAACAGTGGCTCATTCTTACTGCAATAGTCAAGGCACTGAAATACTGCATGCTGTCAATAACAAAATATAAATAACACAAATGTCAGTAATGCTCCACCAGACTGTGCCCTGTTGATTCCTGATGTGCAGCTTGTTTATACAGAGCAGGAACAATGAACAATGCACAAGTGAAGAGACATTGTAGCGGGACTCGAGCACTTTGACTTTAATTCAGTATTCTCTACGACCGAGTATGGTCGCAGATATGCAGCGATAAACACTCTATAGCATTACGTTAGTGGTGTGAATCTGCAGGAGGACGCTGTGTTTTTGTTTTGTTCCACTAAACGACACATTCTGGAGACGCCGTTGTAAATTAAATGTTTGAAGTGTTTCACAGATATACCCCACTTCAGCAGAACAATGTTTGCACACATTTAGACAACTCATTGTCCATTGAGCTCTACTAACACCGCTAACCAGGCTAAGCCGACTAGCATGCTACAACTGACAACTGGTGTGCTGCCAAAACTTTCCGGGTAAAAGTCGTGCTCCAGAATTTCTGTTCCGCGTGTACGGGTAGTAGACACAAATAGACTATTGTGACATTTTTGTCACAGAGCATACCGAACCGAACGTCCTGTACTGAAATGGTTCAGGACTACACGTACAGTTACACCCCTAACACAGTATGAAGGCAGTGAAATCAAGTCAGGGCTCTTTCACTCATATGTTGATGAGATCTCACCTGGAGAGAGAGGTTACATTAAATTAATGCTCAAATGAGCAAATTCATGTTCGGGACAAGAACCACCAGCTACATCATTATTATAATCAGTATTACAACTTCCATAGCTTCCTTCCCCACCCTGAGGTATATTGCACATGTCAGCAGTGTGTGTTTACCAGAGTGTGTAAGCAGAGTACGAGAGCACTTTCCTGCTCACAGCATTCAGCCATCTCTCAAACACATTTAACAGGTTTGTTGTCGTTTCATGTAAATAAAGGTAAACACTGAATGGTCTGGGTAATGGCGTGCATATTGCCAGTGCTGCATAGACACAAGAGGAGGCAGGGTGCTCTTCCTTTGTGCAACCAGACAGCTGACAGATGGTACAATCCAAGTGTCCGACACATTGCTTGCACCTATCAAAGCTCAGTCAGAGCGCTGCTGGCAGGTGAGAAGATTAAAGAGATTGGAAGTCACTTTTCTCTGTTGGCACATCATGGCCATTTTGCTTGTAATGTATTACCAGCTAACATAGATCAGCTGTCCAAGACTCTGCATCCGGTCACATAAATACACCCATGCCTGTCTGACTCTGAATTCACACAACAAGCTGTTGGCTTCTTTGATACAAAATGCTTTTTAGTGGAAACATCAATGGCTGATCTTTTGAGGTGATAATATAATATAATCTGTCCCCTTTTCCCACCAAAGACTGTCCCTGCCGACTACCATGCACAAGGTAAGGTAACTTCATTTTAGGAATGACCCCTAAAAGGATGCTCCACCCACAATCTATCTCAACAACACTCACTGCCTACATGGCAGAAAGGTGGCTGAAAAACCTTGTAGTTTGCTTCTTAGGGAGGGATGGAATACACAGCGTTTGTACAGCTTTTTAAGAGTAAAATTCAAGCACCTTTCACAGTACCTAAACCTAAAATTCCCAGACTATCGAAGCCTTTATCATCACATCTAAATTGTTATAAAATTGCATAAAATAAAGTTTACAGAATTCTAGGAGACAACAAACAAATATGACAACGGGATTGTTTAATTTCAAATAGAGCTGCAAAGATTAACTGATTAGTTGTCAACTATTAAATGAATCGCCAATTCTTCAAATGTTTTATGTTATGAGGAACAGTGTCTGGAACGCAAGACAAATTTCAGAAAACTTCTGACAATAAAGTGAAATCTTACCTCTTATCTTAACTATTTTGATTAACCGGTTTGAGTAATTTTTTTAAAAAGTCAAAGATAATCTGATTCCAGCTTCTTAAACGTAAATATTTTTGGTTTCTTTCCTCCTCTGTGACAGTAAAGTGAATATCTTTGAGTTGTATTTTTGCCTGATATTGCAATTGCGATATCATAGGGAATGGTTTTTACGTCATTCTCATTTTCATTGTAAAGCATACTCACATGATTATGGTGTGATTTTTGTGGGGATTTGTACCAAACAAAGATGCTTTCTGAGATCTGTATATAATGTGTAGGCCAGGACCTCTCTGCAACAACACAAAATTTTATTTAAAATGGTATTTTGACATATTTTGCCGTTAACAAATATTGTGCCCCCTGCAATTTGAAAATTGCAGTATTTTACAGTATAATTATATTATTGTATTTGTTTATTTTGTAATGTGTAGGTATGTAGATTGTTTAAAAGACATGTTTATTTTGAAATAAATAGTATGTCTCTCGTATTGGTTTGCCCTCTTATGGACGCAATGCACAAAAATACATATTCTAATAGGTGACCTTGTGACTGAAACATCGACTCTTTTAATAAATCCATGCAGAGGTGACAAGTGTGTGCAGAAATGTACTTATGTCTTTGGTAATGGATCTTTGGGGGAATTGATTCCCTGCACTATGAAGGAGACAAAGCATGTGGTGTGTGTGTTGCTTTCTACTTGGTAGAAATCACTGAAACTCAGGCCAATAGATTTTCTGATTATGAAAAAAAGGAACACAGTCGACTCTTCGTATTGAACAGCCAAATCTGATTAGAAGTTAGAAAAAAAAAACAGATTCGGGTACAGCCCTAAACACTAAATAAAACTGAGGATGGGGTTGGATGTTGCTGTATAATTTACACTGTGGTGGCAACAGGCATAGCTTCACCTTTTGTTTTTAATTCATTTGCACATATCCTATGAGCAGAGTTTGTTACTCGTGTCTCACAGCAGCCTTGATGTGTGAATGTGTAACGTGAGGTTTGCACTGCGAGTTGGAACTGTGTATTACTCATGCATTTATAATCTGCCATCAGCTTCCGGAGCTCATGTAAAGCTCTCCTGAGAGTGTGGCCACTATCACAGATCAGTCGTAGGCAGCCAGAATGAGCCTTCTTTCAAGTCTGGCTTTTAAAAACTTGTTATAAATAAACCAAGGCCAAACGGCCATCTATATCTATCCACAATGAGCCGGGAGTAGGCTAATATATGAGAAACCGTCTGAATCATTTATTGAGCATCAAAAGGATGCATAAACAGCATCGAGATCCCAAAATAAAACGGATTAGTGCCTCCCAGCTCTGAACTACAATTCAAAAATCATGTCATGCAAATAACTCTCCTCGGTTTGTGCACCAGGCTGAGGCACACAGTTCTGACCATTTCTCTGCTAATGGAATGACGTGTTTACACACCTGATCGATTAAAAACTTGATTTAGAACATTTCATCATCTACTCTGCCTTTACCTCAGCACAAATTCACAATAACAGTTGCATTTGCATTTTAAGAAATAGACCATCTATAACTATACTTACACATTGCTAGCAATTACACCATCAAAAATCTGCACTGTAGCATTGTTATAGAGAGACCTACCTTTGCTGTTTTCATCTTCTCCCGTCTCTTCCTCTTCCACTTCCTCCACATCCTCCATATCTGCCGGGTCCATCTCTGCCTGGTCTTTGCTGCTCGGGGAGACAGAAGGGAAGGTCAGCCAAAACACACACACACACTTCACACTGTTTGAGTGCACAGATTTAACACCGGCCACCAACTACGCCTGGCATGTTTAGGATGAGGCTGCTGCCTTTTCCCAAATACTGACCTCCTTTTTAATTCCAAAAACATAAGTACTTGGTGAAACAGAAAAATTAATAGGGCTGGGTATTGCCTACAACCTCACGATACGATATGTATCACGATACTATGCGTATCACAATACACGTTGGTTTTGAATAATGACCATGTCCTACACAGAATTTACTACAACAATGGTTCTTTATTATTGTGTATAACAGCGATCACACAACTTAAAACGCATAAAAATCAGGCCCACAGAGATCTTAAAGGGAAATTTAATATTCTGTTTCTAATCCCAGGTATTAATAAATGCAAATATTTACAGCATTTGCTGCTGTATCGATACAGTAGCATCTGTATCGGGGTGTATTGTTAGATGCATCACAATTCTCTCAGGAAAGATTGTGTCTCGATGCAGAAAAGTCAATAATCGGAAATTTAATTCGACATTATAATCGGCTACAACAATTTTGTAAGACCGGGCTGTACGCTCCTTGTGGCTGAACCAATGGGATGATAAAATGTAACAGATGTAAAACATGTGCGTGACTTATGGCTAACAAAACAAAGACAAGAAAATATGACGAGGCATAAAAGTTCAGCACACTGAAGTTTCAGTTCTGTATTAATTACAGGCAAATAATTTGTGCAGAAGTTTGCAAGTAAAGTACGTGTCTAAGAGTGTGGTTATGTGGGTGCATTGCATTGCAATTAAGATGGGGAAACTTATCCAGGAAAAAGTCAAATTCATAACTGAAGCTTCAAAGATTAGTGCTTGACTAGCTACAGCCCTACTTGCATGCCTTGCTCATTTCACATTTGTTGGTAATTGAGGAGGAGTTCTGTCATATTCCCTGCCCAGACAATATACAATTATCTGCTGTTTAAACCAGCAGTCCTCAAAACTGAGTTGTCACTTTTTTACCCATGATGCTGCTCCAAACACTGAAACATGATACCCTACTTTAAGATGCAGTGCAGGAGAGCTCAATACTAAAGACGACACAGCTTCTCCAGCATGGCCTCTCATCCTACTGTCAGTCTGCAGCACAAAATGAAAATCAATGGCCAACAGTGGAGAGAGACAGAGTGTGTGTGTGTGTGTGTGTGTGTGTGTGTACCACTGGAGTAGGCATAGGACGACATTAAAAAAAATTCTGTCACGATTATCCTGGCCAAAATAATTGCAATTCACGATATTATCCCGACGATCAAAGCAGTATGCTTAAATCTCTTAAAACGGCACTGAAACACACTGGAATCACTTTACCTTACATTTTGCTTTGATGGGACTTTTTGTCTCGCGAAACATTGACTTTTTTCTCATAAAATTGTGAGGTTTTTTTCTGGAAACATTATGACTTTTTCTCTGAACATTCCAGCTTTTTTAAAGAAATAAATATTTGTATTGCATCACAGATGGGACGTTGTAGTAAAATTCGCATGGATATTCACGATTATTCCAATAATGGAAATTCACCATGATCAAGTTACTGTGAGTGTTTTATCACGATCCATGATAAAATCCATTATTGTCCCATCCATACACTGGAGTGTCCCTCCTGATGGAATGATGCGGAGGTCCATCACTCAAACATCGTGAGGTGTCCTTTATGTGCGTGTTTAGTGTGTAAAACTGTCACAATGCAATCTGATATCAGCCTTAGTCAACAACTGTTTCCATTTGGGCTCGTGGAGGGAGCACCTGCTGCACTGCGCTTTATGAGTTTAATCATGTTGTACATCTCGTCCAAATCACTGACATCACAGCGGGTGTCAAAGACCCCTGGGGCCAGCTTCAGGAACCACAAGTGTTTAGACCAAAAGACGAGACAGGTGGCAGAGAGGTCAAGTGTTTGACACACATTAGCACTGGTAGAAAATGTACTTACTTGTCGATGTCTGCCATCTTAGCTGAGTCTCAAGTGATGCTAAAGAGAGAAGAAAAAGTAATTAGTTTAGAAATACAGGAAGACAGACTAATTCATTGTGACATTTGACTGTCACCAGATTTGGGTCAAACAGCATTTGCAAATAACTTCTGATGCTCATTTTAACATGCTTAAAGCATTACAGGGGTGCTGTTTAGGTGCTGTAACTGATTTACGCTTTGTTAAAATAAGTGTTATATAGCTCTACATTTCAACAGCAATCACTGATATAGAGTGTTTGGTCAGTTTAGCGGTAGTGGCTAGAAGGTAACCCTAGATTTGCGAGATTGGTAAGGTTAGGCATCAAACTTGAATGGTATGGTTAGGTTGCTGGGAAATGAGTCCCGCAAGAGTTTTTGCTGGTTCTCTTATTTTAAAATTGGTTCAATAAAATGTCAGAAATAACTTGCTTTCAGCTTTTTTAAATTCAAGCAATTTGTTGTATTTCCACAGTATACTGAAAGCAGCAGAAAGGCCGAACTGATATACTGATATACTGTTTATTTATTGCAAGTAATATCGTTATCGCAATGTTACCTACCTGCCACTATTTCCTAACATTTTATAGACTTCACTTTATAGAATTGACAGATTTTAGTAGTAGTATTAGTAGTAGTAGGCCTACATTGTGTATTGTAATGTTGCATAGCTTTTGCCTTATGTTGTATATATCACATGTGGAAAATATGACTTATTTCTATCACATCGCCCAGTTCCAACCCAGAATCACACATTAATGTAAAACATAAACCTGGCACCACCTGAGTGCCTGGTCAGTCAAAAATCCCCTGCAGCAAAGGTGACGTTCATTTCAATAAAAGTTACAGACTGTGGCAAAGGTTTCCATCCTAAGCCTGGTCTTTGACTGCCACCTTTCTGCTCTCTTGCCATTGTGTCAAGTCGTTAATTGCATTCACCTGTCATCCCAGGGGTAAATCAGCCCTTATTAGATGACGACACTTTAACAGCAGCACAACTCTGGGTCCCAGTTTAAACCAAAACCAAGAGGAGGCCTTTAAGATTTTTTAAAAAATTAGCAGGGTGGATATCCTTTCAGCAAAGCCATCATATCATCAACATCTCTCTATATTAGCTGGCCTACATTCAGCTAATACAGCAAGATTATTCAACTACAGAGCTGATGTGACAGTTCACTGAGCTCAGAGCAAAGTCACGTGGCAGATCAAATTGTTTCTTCTTCCATAAGGGGATAACTGATGAAGAGAGCAGTCTGTTTTTACTCTGATTTGTGGCTTTAATCGTGTCCCATTTCTCAACGGAAAGCTGCATTCTGTCTTTTTTTTTTTAAATATGGAAATACACTTTAAAGCTTTCACTTTTTTAGTCAACAATGGCCTAAATGAACAGAGGCCCAGCATGAAATAATAAAAGCACATATGCCCCATATCACACTACAATATCTAACTTAAGATGACACCCACCACCCCAGCCATCTTGTGTTCTCTATTATGCCAAATTATTGATGGGAAAGTACTGTAGAAAGCTTTTAGCAGCAGCACACATTTTTCAAATATACTGTTGCGCAAAATGTAATGTCAGGGTGTTTCAAGTTGGCCTCAATACTTGATTTTTAATGGACAAAAATAATGTAATATGGACAAATCAAGCATTTTCAATTAGGGTTGTGCTCAAAATATCGATATGGCAATCTAACGGGATGTACCCCATGCTGATAGGCATATTGATACAGTAGCATCTGTATCGATGAGGCAGCAAATGCTGTGATGGCAGTTTTGAAAAAAATAAATAAAACATCACCTATGGTGCAGTGCACAATAAAGTCAATCCACATTACAAAAACAGTGCATACCTCAATTCAAAACATTCATTTAAGCATGTTAAGTTTAAACATTTAAGAATATTTATCTGCATTTATTAATAATTCTGGGATAAGAAACATACTATTTTATTTTACTTTTAAGATCTCTGTGGGCCTGGATTTTGTGTAAAGTGTTTTAAGTTAATCAGGGTGTACTGTGATATATATTGTATCGTGATACATATCGTATTGTGAGGTTGTAGGCAATACCCTGCCCTATTTTCAATGAATGTAGATGATGCCTGTAAGTAGTTATGAGAGCATTTATGTCATGGGTCACTGTAGAAGTTTCTAGAATACTTGTACATGTTTAAGTATCTCTATTAGGGCTGCAATTAATGATTGCTTTCATTGTTGATGAATCTGTCGATTATTTTCTCGATTAATCCATGAGTCGTTTGGTCTATAAAATGTCAGAAAACAATGAAACATGTCAATCAGTGTTTCTCAAAGTCCAAGATGACATCCACAACTCAAAGACATTCATTTTACTGTCATAGAGGAGGAAAGAAACCAGAAAATATTCACATTTTAAAAGCTGAGATCAGAGAATTTACATTTTTTTTCCTTAAATTACTCAACCTGATTAGTCTGATCAATAGTCAATTCATTTCATAGCTGACAACTAAATCGATTAATCTTTGCAGCTCTCCAGGCAAATGTTGTCATTTCAACAATGAAGACGATCTGAAAAGCCATCTCACGAGGATAACATTCACATCTGACCTGTCCAAGTGCTGACTCATGGTATGAGACATATCTGATATATTTGGCAAACATTACAGCTTTAACAAGTCACGTTCAGTTGGGAATGTAACAGCCAAGCATATACAAATAGACATTTTCATCAGCTCTCCCGTCACAAAAAGACAACAAATACCAAATGGCCACTAGAGAACTCATGTTTTCTCAGATCTGTGTATGTACAATATGAACTGCATGTATAGCAGACCTTTTACTTTCCGGGACAAGCCTTTTCTCCTAATCCTGCCCAGCGACCACGTGTTGCATGCTCACGTCTAGCAAACCATCAATGACTGACAAAAAACCCTGGGTGGCTGCTCACTCTGAAGCCACATTTGAAACTTTCATTTGGACCGAGGGAGCCAGCCAACCTCCTGAAATGTTTACCGTCCGACGCCAAACAACAAATGTCCACTCGCTTCCTCCACAAACACGCCGACCCCGAGGCTAGTAAACAGGCTAACTTTAGCCGGCCTGCCCGGTCTTGTCACTGCACTGCCTGGCTACTTAAGCTAGCTTATCTGCTGCTAGCTTGATGCGCACTACTCAGGCTAAGCAAGTGGGAGGAACAGCTTCGACGGACACGGTGCCGTCGCTAGGAAATATGGGCCAGTTATAGGAAGTGGTGCCAACGCTCCGGTACCATGGTATAACTAGCTCGTTATGTAATAATACCGGCTATCCGGTTAAACCAGCCGCCGCGCGCTGTATCCCCAAAGTCCCAGACTCCCATCCACAGCTCCCCACCCAGTGTATCATCCTCCAAAAAATAAGGTCAAGTCCCCAAATCCAAGATACAAGACACGTGTCAACAAATGTCGAAAAACGCCGACAATTATCTACGGCAATTATCCAACGTCTTGTCGTTTCTATCAATGCAATGCTTGTCATAACAATACGGGGGAAACAGACATCCATGATAGCCGTTTTATTATTTTTTCTAATCGCGTGTAACACACATCATGGTGGAGCCAGCCCTCAATGGCTGCTGCCGCTGTCTGACTTGACTAGCATTAGCAGAGCGGAGCCGCCTTCCTCTGCCGCTGTTTATTAAAGCACCAGAATTGACATTTAACTTCTGAAACGACGCACAAGCTTGGGGCGTTGGCGCCGGAGCCATTTCCGAGTCCTGTCCCCCCTTACCTTCGCTTTCTTGGCCGGAGGCTGGAGCGGTGAGGCGGCGCTGCGCAGTGAAGAGGTCCCGGGGATGAAAGAGACTCCGCTCCGATGGCGGTAAAAGGGAGAGAGATCCCGCCGCCTGCGCTCATATACATCCGACGTCATCACGTAAACCGGCAGTCACCGAGGCAACGCTGTTTATGGGAGGGGCGGCGGCAAGGGTGCCCCTACAGGGGGGAGATGAAGAGTTATCATCACAACCATCATCATCTTCTCCGTCTTCTCCTCATCGTTAAATACTCCTCTTCATCACCTTATTCATTCTTATCATTATGATGATCTTTCTTTTCTTTTCTTTCTTTCTTTCTTTCTTTCTTTCTTTCTTTCTTTCTTTCTTTCTCCAACTTTATTTATAGCATCCACATTCAAACAACATATAAACAAGTAGAGGAAACAAAATGCTGGGGAGTTCAGTTATTACATAAAAAATAAAGGGATTGTGCAATAAGCCTTTAAATTCAATAAAAAACCAAAATAAGTCACACCTAGGAGAAGAAATTAAAGTTAATTAAGGGGTAGAGTTTGTTAATAAGTAGCATTAGTCGATCATTTTATGTTTCAAATATTGTATGGGTCTTTGTTGGCTTTAAAAAAAAAAATCTTTACTATAGAATTATAATATAAATTATAAGGTCCCCCTC
>JAOVVB010088436.1:0-13419 GCA_028570985.1 Heterobranchus longifilis
GAGTGAGACAGAGAGAGAGAGAGACAGATAGAGAGAGTCAGACAGAGAGAGAGTGAGACAGAGAGAGACAGAGAGAGTGAGACAGAGACAGAGAGAGACAGAGAGAGAGAGTCTTCCTGACTCAACTTCCGTGAAGCTTCGTGAGTGAATTTGTGAATCAGACAGAATTCTTGCATGAGTTAATGAAATATGCAGACATCAGTGCAGCTCTACACGGATAAGGAAATGAGCATGACTTTGTGGTAATATCTTTGCACATTATGATTTGGCATTGATTAATTAGAATATTTAATTAAATATGAATTAAATGGTGGGATTAAAGGGGTCATAAGTGCAGTTTGAAACAGAGCCAATTGTTACATACAGTGTAAATTTACATTGTAGTTTAGGTTACATTTACTATTCGTAATCATGGAGATTTGCCTTTGGCTTCTTCCAATACTATAACGTAATACAATACTGATCAAAAGCAATGTATGAATAAAATAATTGCCTACGTTATACTGTATTTCCTGGCCAAAAGATATGACACTATAATCTTTTATTCTCTTCACACACAATCAAAGCGTTGTGTTGTAGCGATACACCCCACAGTGTGGCAAACTACTGCAGAAAGACAATTTGCTGACTCATCTCAAACCGTAAGGCTGATGAACAATAAGTTAAACCAAAAGCACTGAGCGTTAGTTAATTACTTTGTGCCCTTTCAAGTAAATTAATGGGATGACGTTCTTGATATGTCATGTACACTGTGTGCACCTAATGTGTGGTGATTCATGTGCAAATGAATGTGTGCGGTCTTATTTAAAAATAGCCTGAATAAAAAAAAGATTTTCACCCACACTCAATAAGAAGAAAACTAAGAAAGTAAACTGCAAAAAGCACAATATACAGTATCTATTTCTCTCTTGATTGTCTGCTTAAATTACTGATATTTCATAAGCTGAGTAAACAGACTGACCTTGATCAGACAGGCTTTCAGTTTTAACTTGACAGTCTGACAAATTAACTTTCAGTAAGGACAAGCATCCAAGGATAAAACAAATAACAATTCACTAACAAATTTAAAAATGTCTGTCACTGTCTCAACAGTGATTGCACCAGAACCGGTATCATCAGCATTGTAACATTTCTGGGGAATTTCTCCACAATCAGTTGGTGCAGCTGTTTCGTTGCCCATGTTTTTGTTGAAAAAGATAAAATTACTCCTGACAGTTTTACCAATTGGCATGGATTGTAGCCTAAAAAACAACAACAGTTAGCTGCTATAACTGGCTCGGATGGATAAATTTAAATACATTCTGAAGGCAGAGACGGTCTGAAGATGGCTGGAAGTCACTTCAATTACTTCTGCCTCTAATCACTATGTCAGAAGTGTAGGCAGGGCGAGTACTGCAAAATGTTAACAGCAGACACCTCGCTGAGAAGCTTCTTAAATCAGCTTTGGATCCAGTCTCCTTATGAAGATGTTTGGCAATTTAGACGTAATGTATAATTGGTAAAGTAAGTAATTAAACACAAACAATATTTATAGCTCTTCTCCTGTTAAGATGAGTAATATATTTTTTACTGGATGAGGCTCCATAAAGTTTTGTTCCTGAACGGCTAATTTGCATCATCATGTCAAAAGTATATAAAGTCTATCTGCAACTTATAGGGCTGGGTATTGTTTAAAAAAATGACAATGCCAGTACCAAAACCATTACCCTTAAAGTGATATCAGTACCAATTGGGTACTTACCTTTTATTTATTTATTTATTTATTTATTTTTTAACTTCATTCGATACCCATCCTGTGAATGGAAGGATTATTTTTACACAAATACATTTTGACAGTCTTCAAATTATGAAAATATATATTAAATAACTCTACAAAAACCATACAAATTGGCATTTCTTTCTACATCTGGGTACACAAAGGATCGATTGCAGGTATCATTTGACTGGAGAGGTTTTGAGACTACTCGATACTGAGTTATTTCGGTCAATACCTTAAAGGTATTGAGTATTGATACCCAGCCCTAGCAAATTGTAACAATTTGTTTTTAAAGTTCGTGGTGCTTCATGGCATCACCAGACTAATTCGCAAATGTGAAATTACTCTGGGACCTCTCAGTGCATTTTCTATTTCCAAGACCAAAATGCATCTGGACGCAATTGGATATACCTACAACCAATCAGAGCAACGAAACGTGACCTACAACCAATCAGAGCAATGCACTGCGAGACACATGCAAGTTGCCACATGGTCTGTTTTGAAACTGGTCATAAACTTTATAACTTTGCAGCTAAACAGTAGGCTGAAATGTGTTTCTGAAAACATTTTAGGTGAGAATAGGCAATACAGTAACAGAATATTGATTCAGATTTGATCAGCGTTGCCTAGTTTGACCCTTTGATGTGAATTTCTGCTGAAAGTCGCCAGTTAACATGGTCACTCTTTAATCCGTTACACCAACACACGGTCACGGCACAAACTCTCATTTTACAGCGAAACAGAACACTAAAATATGTTTCTAAAAACATTTTAGGTGAGAAATATGCAAAACCATAACAGAATATTGATTCATATTTGATCAGCACTGCCTAGTTTGACCGTTTGCTGTGAATTTCTGCTGAAAGTCGCCAGGTAACATGATAGCTCTTTTCTCCATCACACCAACATATGGTCGGCACAAACTCACATTTTACAGCTAAACAGAACACAAAAATATGTTTCTGAAAACATTTTAGGTGGGAAATAGGCAATGCTGTGGGCTCTGTCAATCATCATCTTAAACCCGCCTCATAATATGAGGTAAATGGTTGTGATTGGATCTACAAATTTTTAGTTGAAGGAAATTTGTCTGAATGGGAGAGAGGCCAGACTGAGTCTGCAAATGAAACATTGGCTCTGCAGAATTAGTCTGCTGATGCCAGGCTGGCTTTTTTAATGAATGAAAATCCATGCAGAACTTTCTAATTTAGTTTCCTTGTTTGTTTTACTTCTTGCCATCTTCTGGTTCTTCAATGACGTAAGGTACATGTTCATTTATTTATTATATAATGTCCAAGACACCAATTTCTGTGGGCTTTTTAGGTAATTATGGCCCATTTAGAGATTACCTGTTAAGTATAGCGCCCAGATAGAGGAATTTAGCTTTCCTGTGGGCAAATGAATCATTACAAACAAAACAGACCCCTCAGTCCAGTCAGCTCAGCTGCGGCATGATAAAAGCTCATTTTTGGATGGAAATGTGGGTGGCACTGAGTCAACACACAAACACACACACATTGCAAACAAATGAAGGTTTCATTAACCGGGCACTGTGTCACGGCTGGATGCTCCACTTGGCGCAAATAGTGAACCTAAAAAAGCTCCATGAATGACTGCGTCACACACTACTCACGTCAGTGTTTAGCAATGCAAAAAAGTATTAGCCGGTGCAGACAGATGTAATAGCAGTATAAACATAGCAAGGAGCTCAAAGACAAGACTCTAGGGTACTTTCATTTTGATGTTTCTCTTGCATCTCTCTTAAATTATTACATGGAGTCATACATTTTGAATCTTACCCTTACATGTTCTGAACCAGGGACAGAGACAAAGGAGTTTACTTGTGCATCAGAATTGTGGCTATAGAGTCTAAACATGCATTCCTTAAAGCACCAGAGTTAGCCCAAATAACACCAAATATTAACCCAACAGATGTGGATCTGAAATTGTTCGTTCTGGAATACTAATCACTCTCAAGGTGATCCTGACTGCGAGCCCGAGGCCAGCTCTGTGAACTGGTAGCCATATGCTCCAACGTGAGATTTTTTATGCCATGAAAAATGTGTCAGTATGCAGTTAGCATTATCTCTTGCCCCCGCTGGGGAAAGATAAACTGTTCATTCATTCAAGGAGACAGTCGGCACTCCAGGCAAATAAACATCAAAACATATCCATCTAATCATCATTCTCTCATTTTTATTCTGTCATTTTTTTTAATCATTACGCCACACAGGATGAATGAACAGTCAAAGACGTAGTTAGACAGGGGTCACTGCGGTATCATCAATCACAAAACAAAAAGGTCGTGTCATACAATCTGCTCACTCACTGCATTCAAATATGCATGATCAATCCAGACAGCCTCAACATCCTCCTCCTCCGAAACAGCTGTATCGTCATACCCTAACCTCACATTCATACTCACTTCCTTTCAGCACATAGAAGAGTGACACAACAACTAAGACAGTTACCTGTGGTCTTTATCTTCTCTTTACGTGTCGTACCACAGCAACACATCCTTGATACGTCGTTACCCCTGTCTGGGATTTTATGTCAGCTTAGAAGAAGGATTACTTCTTGTGATATATCAAATCCAACACATTCGTAACAGTAAAATAATTGAAAATAACTTCTCATCTGTGAAATCTTATTTCATGTCGCTTAGTTTTGGCATTTCTTTCGTTAGGACATCCAAAAACAGGACAGTAGTCTGGCTTTTTTTATGAGGATTTATACAGTCTTTGGCCAGAACGGGTCAGAGTCCTGTACCAAGATAGCGGCGGCAGAGACGCATTTGTGGCGTTTCTGTATTTGCAGTGTTTTCCTGTTGCATTTCTTTTCTGAGTTTGTGTTTTTTTTTTTACTGTGCAGCCTTATTTGTTTTGGCTTTCTGCAGCACGTTTCTCCTAATCGAAGTGCTGTGGGCCATTGTAGTGCTTTTGTCCTTATCGGGCCTCCCAAAGAGACCTGCTGGACCCAGATCTTTGCTGAAGTTGAAGCCCACATTTTTGCATGACCTGAGGCTCCAAACTAGCATGTTGATGTCTTGACAGGCAGTGCAGTCATCAGGCTTTGTCCTCTTTAAGCCTATAGAGAGCAGAATCGTAAAGGCCCATGGAAGCCAACTAATTGTGTGACAGGTCAGCGACTTCTCAAATGTCGCTGTGGGCGTGTGAAGTAGCTCTCTCGTTAGCAAGCATTGTGGAAACAGGAAACCTATAACTCGGCAATTTAGTTGCTTTTGTGCCAAGCAGCACTTCATTTGGTTTTTAGCTGTGATCTTTGAAGTGAGAGGCATGCAAAACCCCAGAAACTCCATTAATGATCTTCTCCTGCACAGACACCTGATTGAAACTTCCTGACCCACTACAGCATCGGCTTTTCAGCAAATCACTACAAAGCTTTCTGGTGAATTTTTTGATCATTTGCATAAAGTTTCACCCATAGACTGTATACAAAGAATGGTCAGAGCAAGAGTGACGTCACCCATTGGTTTGTGGACTCCTGTTATGAAGCTTTGAGTTTGGCATTTTCGCCATCGCCATCTTGGGGGGGGTATAATACGGCTAAACCAATGCCGGTGACATTTCAATGGCACCGTGCCGCGCTAACAGCTAACGAGGGAAAGTTTGCAGATTTTCATCAGCGGGGGGAGCGGGGAGATCCGGACTCTTGTGCTGTTTGATGCAGTTACACAGAACTGCCTGAAAATAGGCAAACTTCGCCTTACGTTAGCAGCTAACGCTGTCATTATGTGTATATGCTGTTTTGTGGTTGTTCCTCTTTTTCTGCCTAATAAACAAAAAAATAAATATGCAACTGTTTACTGAGGTAATAAATCAAGTAAGAAGTTGGGTCATTTTGCCATTGACTTCAATCAGAAGGCTTTTTGCAACCAGTGGAGTCGCCCCCTGCTGGCCATAGGACAGAATGCAGGTTTAATGCACTTACGCATTGGCTTCACTTTTCAAACCCAGAAGCTCCGTCTACTATTTTTATACAGTTTATGGTTTCACCCTACAATTTCTCACATTACTGGTCAATCCCACCTCACTAACCCATGGAACTTTCCCGTTTCTCAAGTTGCTGACTTTGTGCGTTCATTCTGATTGGCCAAACCAGAGCATTATATTCAATGTGCAGAAGCTGCAGAGTAATAGAACTAGGGTTACAATGCACAAATTTTATGACTCACAAGTAGGGGACTAAAAGGAACCAAAATGTATTTTCGGATATGCTAAGTAGGCTGCTTTCCATCATCCCTGATGGCTTTATCCACATTTCGATCATTCTGTTAATTTAAGGTGTCCTTCACAGATGCATAATAACTTGGAGTAGATGAAAAGTGGTTTGGTATGCAACCTGTGAAATGTCAGGTGCTTAGTAAGCAGCCTGTGCAGACTTATTCTACATTACAGATTTGAACGCTTAGAACATTAAACCAGGCAGACTGTCAGCGAGCATTTGGAGGTTTAAACTTGTTAAAATGTCAAGAACTGGGGCACAACGGATTAAAACAGTGCAGATTATTTTTTTCATCCAGCCATGTCTTTTTAATTTGCTCAAACATTTACATGGAGAGAATACTTACACACGAGGGAAGTGACTCCAAAAAACACAAGGTACCAGGGTAATACACCAGGAGTATTTGTTAAAGTCTGTGGATAACTTTATAACTCTTTATACCTTTTTTCTGAAGAAAGGAAAAGAAAAGTGAATTTTGATTACAATTGTGATTTGGACAGACAGAAAACAACAGATAGATAGTTATTCTAACAAGCATGATGCAAAGTAAATTCATTCTGAGCCAGAAAATTGCTTTGCCTGGAAGCCAGCCCTGTCTGCAAAGTTCATGTTTCATTCACTATTGCATATAGGCATTTGCAAATTAGTCTGGTGATGCCAGGCTACATTTTAAAATCAATATAGGGATTTCTCAATGCTTCAAATTGTTTCTAATTAACCCCCTTATGTTTTTATTTTTGATGCATTTACTAATCACTTTTAGTGATTTGTGCTATTCACTCTTCTGATTCCGTAAAAAAAAAAAAACTTGATGATTAGGATCAGTGAGTTTTGATATTTATAATCAAAGTCATTTATATAGAAAGTCAGTCCATTTTTCAGTTAGAAGATAAACCATTCTTAAAATCAATACACCAACACCAGTTTGATTGATACTCCCTTAAGTGCACAATTTTAAAAAAATTTAAAAAGCATGAATTATCAAAATAGTTTTGAGTTATCTTATCAAAACACCACTTTAATTGATATTCATTGGATTGGACATAAAATAAACTTTCTTGAGGAAAATAAATAAAAACGAAGATATTGTTTTGTTTTGTTTTTTGCAAATGAATCCTATAAGCTAAAATATTGGTTAAACATATAGGCCTATAGTATAGGCCCTAAAAATATTTGGACATGGTAGTAGTAGTAGTGGCAGTAATATCTTTATTTTCAGTGTTCCTTTATTTCCGTGCTTGTCGTATATGCACCCCCAGCGCGGACACAGCGCTGCATGTGAAAAGTACATACACTAACACTATACAAGGAATGCTTTTATCATATAGAAATCTATTCATAGCGCGCAATATGTTATCCAGAGAGGTTGTACAAAAGCTTTCTTCATGGTTCACTGCATATCGTCATGTTCTAACCTTGAACCCACCTGAACCTCCTCATCAGATGTGCACAGTGAGAACATCAAACACAGCATTGTGTGTTAATGCACAGTCGCAATTCAGCACATGCACACATCCTCTCAGCATCTTATACGCATATCTTATGCATATTTTGCGCGCACCATTGTTCCCACGTCTCCAAAGTTCCCTTTAAAAAAAAAAAGAAGAAAAATAAGCGGCACAGCCCAAACATGGTTAACTAGCAGGTGTCGGTGTCATGTCAGAATACATCCAGATGCACCCCTGACGGACGTGCTGAGACTTTGATGTGTCTGCGTCTATCAGAGTGTGAATTTGCTCTGGTCCAATAATGTGGCTGGTGAGGAGATGAGCATCGATCGCGCGACTGAGCTCTGCGCGTTCACGTGGAACCTATAAACGGACGTGGCGCGCAGAGCTGTGAGTACTCGTGGGGAGAGAGAGAGAGAGAGAGGAGGAGGAGGAGGAGAAGAGGATAAATCGTGGCAGAGGATAGCATCTTTAGCGCAGTGGGAGATAACCTGACACAGATACATCAGGGATGCTCAAAATGCCACCACCACTAACTTTTATTTTTATCTCTCTCTTGTAACACAAAGCTGTCCAACTTTGATTTCTAAGCCTGATATGTGAGCAAGAAGAGTCCAGCCATGCAGCTGAATGAGACAGGAGTTCAAACACTGGCTCCAGAGCCATGTGAGCAGCAGATACTACAGGAGGACAACGCTGGAAACTGTAGCGGAGGCTCCACCGGCAACCTGTCGCTGCACTGCTGGCTGCAGCTGCTCTCCAAGGAATCGATCATGGAATTTCAAGGAGACACCGCCAATGTGGTGGTGCGTGTGATGATCGCGTGTGTCTACTCCATAGTGTGCGCTCTCGGGCTGGTGGGAAACTCACTGGCTCTGTATCTGCTGCACTCACGTTACAGGCAGAAGCAGTCGTCCATCAACTGCTTTGTGATGGGACTGGCTATCACAGACCTCCAGTTTGTTCTGACTTTACCTTTCTGGGCGGTGGACACGGCCCTGGACTTCCGCTGGCCATTTGGCCGCGTGATGTGCAAAATCATCAGCTCCGTCACCACCATGAACATGTACGCCAGCGTCTACTTCCTCACGGCTATGAGCGTGGCGCGTTACTACTCTATCTCCTCCGCGCTGAAGATGCACAGCCGGCGGGCGGCAGCCACGAGAGCAAAGTGGACGAGCCTGGGCATCTGGGCCGTCTCTCTTCTCGCCACTCTGCCTCACGCCATCTACTCCACCAGCGTCCAGGTGTCGGATGAGGAGCTTTGCCTGGTGCGCTTCCCAGACTCAGGCAGCTGGGATCCACAGCTTCTTTTGGGTCTCTACCAGCTGCAGAAGGTCCTGCTGGGCTTCCTTATTCCTCTGGTCATAATTACCGTCTGCTACCTGCTGCTTGTGCGCTTCATCCTCAGCCGACGCATCGCAGGTTCGGGGGGCCCAGAGGTCGAGGAGAGCCGACAAAGGCGCCGCTCCAAAGTCACCAAATCCATTGTCATCGTGGTTCTGTCCTTCTTTCTGTGCTGGCTTCCCAATCAGGCGCTGACGCTGTGGGGAGTGCTCATAAAGTTTGACCTCGTGCCCTTCAGCAAGGCCTTCTACAACGCGCAGGCCTACGCCTTCCCCATGACTGTGTGTTTGGCACACACCAACAGCTGCCTCAACCCTGTGCTCTACTGCCTGATTCGCCGAGAGTTTCGGGCAGGTCTCAAGGAGCTGCTCCTCCACGCCACGCCGTCCTTCAGGAGCCTGACTCACCTGCTGCGTCGCAAGGCCAAAGTGGCCGAGGCGCCGCCCGTTCTGGTGCTGGTCCAAATGGATGTCTGACTTACATGATGGCAGGCTTACTGTGGCAGAGGAGGTGGAGGAGTGAATGACTAACTCACAGAGTATAGGAGTTGTCTGGAGTTGTTTACCACGGTGGTGGATCCATCTCTGTCAACATATCGTATGGGTGTTTGAAAACAACATAATCCAAACCACTTTCACTGCGTGCTCCAAGATTCACTCTGCAAATATTTTTTTACTTGTTATACAATGACTCTCTCCTCTCTCTCTCTTCTCTCTCTCTGTTCCTCTCTCTCCCTATCGCTGTCTCTGTCTCTGTCTCTCTCTCTCTCTGTCTCCTCTCCGTCTGTCTCTCTCTTCTCTCTCCTCTCTCTGTTCCTCTCTCTCTGTTTCTGTCTCTCTCTCTCCTCTCTCTCTGTCTCTCTCTCCTCTCTCTCTGTCTCTGTCTCTCTCTGTCCCCCCCTGCTCTCTCTCTGTCTCTCTCTCTCTGTCTCTGCATGTGTGTCTCTCTCTCTCGCTCTCTCTATCTCTGTCTCTGTCTCTCTCTGTCTCTGTCTCTCTCTGTCCCCCCCTGCTCTCTCTCTGTGTCTCTCTCTGTCTCTGTTTCTCTCTCTCTCTCTGTTTCTCTGTTTCTCTCTCTCTCTGTGTCTCTCTCTGTCTCTGTCTCTCTCTCTCTCTGTTTCTCTCTCTGTGTGTCTCTCTCTATGTGTCTCTCTCTGTCTCTGTCTCTCTCTCTCTCTGTTTCTCTCTCTATCTCTCTGTTTCTCTGTCTCTCTCTGTTTCTCTCTCTCTCTGTCTCTCTGTCTCTCTCTCTATCTCTGTTTCTCTGTCTCTCTCTCGATCTCTCTGTTTCTCTCTCTGTGTCTCTCTCTCTATCTCTCTGTCTCTCTGTTTCTCTCTCTCTGTCTCTCTATCTCTCTGTCTCTCTGTCTCTCTCTCTCTCGCCTCGCCTCTGACAGGCAATATGTGTGCTGCTCTCTGGTAATTTGTCATGTGTATAGTTGTCAATCACAAATGAGATTGAAATAGTTGCAGCACTCAGACACTTGTCTGAGATGAGCTCAACCTCAATTAACATTTTGCCACAGCGTCGGCATCATGAGTGGGATCAACACTTTCTTTACACTCACAGTGCATGATGACAACGTCACTGATCAAACAGACTGTTTGAACTGATGAGGGATTTACTCGGAGTAAATCCTGACAGAGATTTTTTTTTAAATACCATGAATAGAATATGAGTAATGGGGGGGGGGTTCCCAGTGTGTTTGCCAGTTGCTGTGTTTGTATTTGTTCTATGGTGCAATTGTTGTGTACAAAGTTTCATACAGTAAAAGCAAACTTTGAAAAAAAAATGTAACTGAACCAAATTGTTTCAAAAGTAGGTTAATAGTGAATAGTAGTATTTACTATATCTAAAAGACAACAAAAGAGCAAAGTCATTGAAAAGCCCTCATGGTGTATTTATTTGTTGAAAAGTGAGAAAATGGCAAGGTCAAACACTGTAAAACATCTGTGCAATTTATTTAGGAGCAAAGAGTAGCATTGCTGCATTGTCTTGGGGGAAAAAGTTCCTGAAATTGTGAGAAAATAAAAGGCAATGAAATCAATACACTGTACAATCACTTAAATACATTTTCTGTTGTTTTTCAAGGTGACAATATGACATAATACATCCATTTCTATAGGGGGTGGCCTCGGGTGGCCAGAGACTCGCAGGAGCATGACGACCAACATTACTGTCTTAAAGAGGCTTTAGCAGACTGTTATAAAGCTAGAGGCAAGATATTGATATCATATAAAACTAGAGGACCTAAGGAATCCATTGGTACCAACCCATGCTGTAGCTTGTTGGGAAGGGGGCTAAATAATGCCCCACAGTTAGGCTACGTCGTGGCCATTTTCACAGGGGTCCCTTGACCTTTGACCTCCAGATATCTGAATGAAAATGGGTTCTATGGCTACCCATGAGTCTCCCCTTTACAGACATGCCCACTGTGTGCTAATCCCAAGCTGGTTTTGGAAAAAACCTGCAATTTTTCTCACCATTATAGATGTGTTATTTTCACCTATTCTAAAAATGGTGTATTTGAATATTTCTGCATACTGCTGTCGCTAAACAGTCTTGGAATTACATAAACTGGGTATGACTAGAAAGCTGAGACTCTTGTGGTTTCATTGAGTCCAATTGTATTCGTGTGTGATGATGTTAGTCCCCTATTTTTATTAATTTTAGACAAAAAGTGCACCTATGGTGGGTCAAAGCAGATATGAGTAGTGGAGACAGAGATGTTAAATTAATGTTAGTCCGACTGCATGTGCGTGCGTGCGTGCGTGCGTGCGTGCGTGCGTGCGTGAGTGCGTGAGTGAGTGAGTGCGTGCGTGTGTGTGACCCCAGTCAAAACAGTCTAGAAAGAGTGTTAATGAGACGAATGTTGTCCTTGAGGAAACTTGAGGGTCAAGAGTTGAGGTGGTGCAACAAATCTTGCTGAGCTGAGCACATATACATATTAAAAAATAGAAATCTATTCATTTATTTATTTATCTCTCTCTCACACACACACACACACACAAATATATATCTGGGTGCAGTTTTCTCATATCTGTAGATGGATCAGACTGAACAACATTCTGAATAATTTAGAATTTACATGAAATCTGCAGATTTGTGCATTTTTGCAGCATATTCAAACCAGGCCATTTATACGAATGAAGCATTACCCCATGGACAGTTAAATTACACGGTTACGTATGATGAAAGAGCACATAACTGAGTAAACCTGACGTGATAATGTGATCTTCTGTGATGTCTGTCTGTATTCTGTCACGACTGTCGCCATAATCTTTTATAGAAGACATTTGTTGATTTGATGTTTCAATGGAATGTTTTAATGAAGTAAAGATTACATTAAAAGCCCTCCACTTGAACTATTTGGAATAATTGGGCGACGTAGAATCCAGAGCACATACATGGGGAGATATTAGGCTGCAGAGTTTGGAAAATAAAGAGGGACTTATGTTGTAAAACAATCCGACACTGACAGAAGGGCATCAGATGATATAGTGACTCACTCCTCTGTTGTCTTATTAATGGGATTTTATTTTCTCATTCTGTGTTTGCACAGCCCCTCGTCAATCAACAGCATCAACACGGCACCACACAAATAACCCCTGAGCAAAGGTGCTGAGAAAAGTGCTGTTGACAAGAATTGCTGTTAAATAGAGTGAATAGCTTTTCATAATCTTCTCTTTCACCTTTAATCAAAGCTCATGTGTCATGGAGTGAAAATATAACTCTCACACTCAATATTTTAACATAAATACTTAATAAAACATTACGGGGTGATGTGTCCTAGGGACCCACAAAAGCCCTAGAATCACTGCTTGCTAATTAATTTAATTTAATTTAATTAATTGCTCATTTGTGTGAAAATGTACCCCACTAAGGTAAAGTATGAAACGATAAGAGCAAGCTAGAGTGCGGGACTTTTACATATAAATGAATGTCCGTTGCAATGACTTCTCACAATGCTGATTAAGCCTATCCTCACCACGGAAAGTTTTGTGTGTTGTGGTGTCTGTGGTGACATTCCCGTGCTGGTGCACCGGATACAGCTTATTTGTATTCAATACGGTTTTGTTTTTGCTTTGTTTCTTGTGTAGCATAAAGGCACTATTGCATAGAACGAGTTGCTTATTAACTCCACAACAACGTTGTTACATGAGAAGTACACAAAATGCCGTGAACCAAACATGCTCAGTCACTTATACCCCTTTTCCACCAAAATTAGCATGTATATGCTGTTTTTTTTAAACATGCAACACTCGCTAAAAATAGGCCTGAGTAGGCCTTTCTGTTTTTTTTTTTGTTTTTTTTGTTTGTTTTTTTCTGGTGTGTCACAGACCACAGTCAATGTCATGAACGTGCTGGAAAACAGGTGTTAACTTTTCCTGCTAAAGCTTTCCCATACAGTGCACAAAACTGCAAACTCTGCTGTAACGTTACATTCACTTGACATCTTCACTCGCCCTGCATTCACCGTCACTCTCTCACTTTGCTTCACCCCACACTCGACTTGCCACACACACACACACACGCACACACACACACACACACCTTGGCTCTGAGATACCGCTCAGCACAGGGTTAGTAAACAGTGAAGCAGCATGGAGGCCAGCGAAAATA
>JAOVVB010088446.1:0-13418 GCA_028570985.1 Heterobranchus longifilis
CATGAGCAGTTGTAGCAGGTTGCTGAAAGCCAGGTGAGCCAGGATTCTGTCCACAGGCTGCAGACTTGACTCTACTAAAACGATATGAGTGTATGCCATAAGCACAGATGCATTACCCAATATCCCCAGCCCCGTCTGCAGGAAAAATGAAACTCCTTTAATGGTAATGCAAAGATCCATGGAGGCTGATTTCTGATTCACACAGTAAAACAAAGACAGTCAGGAAATGTAACATGGAAGTTATAGAATTACTGAATAAATATATTAGCACATCTGCCGTAACATTTTATACATATATAACATAATCTGGAATGATTAAAAGTTAAACTGGAACTTCTTGTGATGGCTCACGTGCATTTGTAGTTTTCAGTTGGGTAACCATGGAAATCATCGTCACAAAGAAAAAAGTACGTCCCACCAGCCTAACCCACTGTCCGCCTTTTAGTGAAAACAACTACACATACAGGACTGAAACACAATCATTCAGCACTAATGCACAAGTAAAGGGAGCTCACTATGATGGATCCTTGGAGGCCTCAACTCAAATTATATAGGATCTAAGGAATCTACTAATATTGTTTAACTGAATCTCTTCACTGCATAGTCAAGCTCAAGACGTAACTTCTGTGTGGTTCAATATAGTGGCTGATAGCTCACATTTCCATAACAAAAGCTGTTATCTTCCTGGCTTTTTTGGAGAATAAGAGGATGTACATTGAATTTGGTAGTGGCATAGAATTCATGCAATCAATCTATCAATCTATCTATGAACTTCTGTAGTACATCTAGGTACCATGGAGCTCAATGGTGATTTTCATTCCTATTCATATATTTTCCAGAATCCTTTTCTTTCCTCAGCCATTTATATTGATATGATGAATGTGATGCCAGAACCCTCCCATCAAGGCACTACCTTTTGGAATCACTGTTCTTCCTAGGCCTCCTTCATGGCAAATTCAGGTGACAAGAATGAAACTCTTACCATAGCAGAGGGTAATGCATGTCATGGGGTGGGACTTGGCCTGACCAGTTTGAGTCAGGAAACAGGTCAGGTGTGGTAGGTCAAGGTGTTAGGCAACAATGTTTATATGTCATGGACCTTGGAAGGGCAGGCAGTAACAGTGACCCAATTTCCACCACCACCATCATGAACAGGTCCTTTTGGAGTGTGATACTCGGTCACCTGGTGGGAACTCCGGATGCTGATGTGTGCATTGCCAGACCTGCTTGCTCTTCTAGAGCCTACTGTTGAGGGTTAGTGAGAGGGGTTGGACTTCCTGGGAAACAGTAATGGTTGGTGTAGTGATTTTGAGAAATGATATATGATGACCATTATCATGGTGTTTTCCTGGGATTCAGGAAGGTCTGTGATGAAACCCAGGTCGATGTGGGAACAGGTTCACTGGGCTATGGGCAGTTGCAGGAACTTACTAGGAGGAAAGGGTCTGAGCTTTTTGCCTTGTGTGCAAAGTGTACAACATAAACAGTTTTGCACTTTTGCACTTTTTGTTTTATTTTATTTTTTTCACTTTCCTCTTCTGCCACCTTTAGATTTTTTCCACAAAACACATTATTTTTTTGGTCTAAAGACAGAAAGTGGAAAAAATCCTTACTGGATCTGTCTGGAATATTATGAATAATGGTGTTTGTTTATTGGCTGTTCTCATTGAGAGGTCAACACAGTGGATCAACCGATCTGCACACAACTTGGCACCAGTTTTATGCCGGATGCCCTTCCTGATGCAACCCTCTGTATCCAGTGGCTGGGGTTTTGGCATTGGGTGGGAAATGAAAGCTTTCCATATTTAGTCCTGCAGTCTTTTTCTCTTTGTTTTTTTGCATGATGGGTATAAGTTTCCACAGGCACGTTGTGACAGCCCTTCTGTGTTTTAAGCATGGTAAATGTGACCTGTGGTTAATCCGGAAAATTCAGTTAACATGGTCAGGTCTGTTTAATCTGTAGGATTAATATTGGTGAATATTGTTTTTTCAGTGTGATTAGCATTCTTAATATGGGCAGTCTGGTGAGTATGGCTAATATGGACAATGTGGTTAACATTTCATATGGCAAACATAGTCATATGGCTGGTACAGTATGATTAGCATGTTTCATTTGCAGAGTTCTGTATAATTGGAATGGGCAGTGTATTATATCGTTATATGGTATCAAGTGAATATAAGGCAGTATTACATATAAAACATGGTGTGTAATTAAATTTACACTAACTGTGACTTAGGGTGTTTATCACCCAACAGACACACACCCTGAGATTCTTGACAGTATGGAAGCATGAAAGCAAGAAGAAAAGGACAGACTGATACTCGCTGATCCCTTTTACTCAAAACAGTAACTTTAGTGACGTTAATGAATCTGCATGCCAGTATTAAAGTCCTGCTTGCACCTTTAACAGGCCTAAACTACTGTAATGCTGCAATTATCTGTGTAACTGTCATATGGAGGTGTGTGTCTGTGTACAGTGATACCTAGAGTCATGTATCATATTTTCATACATATGACGATGGTTTCATAAATGTTTACAAAACTCATTTGTGATATAGAGACTGTTTATTTTGAACATTTAATATACTTCAGAACATATTTATCTTTGTTGGTATGAATATTTGCAAGTCACATATTAAAATGCATATACAGTATATTGATTTTTTTGATAAATGAATGCTTTGTATAGATTTTATGCTTGACTTTAACATTTTAAACATTTAATTTAAAAAATCTATAAATACAGCAACAAAAAAGCAGTTATGGGTACAAGTTAAAGTTAGAATTTGAGAAGAAAAAATTTAGTATTTAGTATTTAGTATTGTAAATTTAAATGTAATTATTCTTTAATGTTTAATATTCTAATGTCTAATGTAATGTTTCAGATAAGTGCTGATAAATAAACACAGTACTAAACTATTATTTGTCATTAAAAGCTATTTTTAGTGTAATGTGGCCCGTTCCCAGAACCAGCTCTGGCTTTGATCTGTGTGAATTAAGAATAAGAACAATAGACTAACAATAATAATAATCACCACCAACCTGTCATTGTGCCTTGTATGTGATCTTTTTATTTTAGCCGCACTAATGCCACTTTATAGCTTTAAAGCAGAGAGATTTCACTCACTGACTAATCAAATGCTAATTATGACAAAACTGTACTGCAGTAACAGTAATACTATATTGGACTTGCTTTAATTGTAATGACTTTGATAATGATAGTGAACTTATTTTCCATATTATTACTGGAATGAACTTGTAATGTGTTTTTCTCTGCTCTGATTATGAGCCATTACAACCTCCACTTTAAAGTGGTGTAGGCAACAAAATAAAAGTAAATGCAAAGGGCATACAATATTTAATTTCTATTTAAGCAACCTTACTATAATAATAAAATGATTTATAATGTATCAAAAATACTAAAATATGTAATCTAGTAAAACAGCTTGAATGTCTAAAAAAATTCATTTAGTGTTTGGTTTCTCTATGGAGTCCTCAGCTGACTGTTCTCCAGCCGCACACACCATCCTCTCCTTTATCTTCTTATTAGTGCTTATCATAAGAAAAGGACTGAATGTGGCATAGCACGATGTAAAAAACACCCTCAAGTCCGCCACCACAGCTGGGCCCTGCGCCACAGTGAGCATGTAAATCCAGATCACATTATCAATGCCAAAGAACATGGTGTACAGCACCACCAGCATGACAACAGTCTTAGCTGCCCGCATTTCCATTGAGGTTCCTTGCTGAGTGCGTCGGATGGATCTGACCTGCATGCTGTGTTTGTGCAGGAGGACGAGGATGTAGCCGCTGGATGCCAGCATGACGGCGACGAAGGCGAAGTCTCTTGTCGATTGGGCTGCGCCATTCACCACATATGACAGGTTGTCACCAAAGTTGACAAGACAGAAGCCAAGGTTGAGGGTGAAGGGAGGCACGGTGCCATTGCTAGGTGCCATGGAGAAGAGTGGAGCAGCAAGGCAAACCATCATATTGAGGATCCACAGACCTAAGAAAGTGGGCATGACCAACTGTGAAAGACGGGATTTCAGTTTGGTCAGGTGCGACCCAACTGATGGTGCGATGGTCAGTGCTTGGAAGAAGCTCAGCATGCAGGTGAGACAGATAGAGAGGGCACGACCGAGGCGATAGGCATAGATCACCATTTTGCAGCCTGAATTGTCCAGCAGGTTGTGCAGGCCGAAAATAAACATTGTTTGTGGCACTCCACGTGTCAGCAGTTGCAGCAGGTTACTGAAAGCCAGATGAGCCAGGATTCTGTCCACGGGCTGCAGGTGTGACTCTACATAAGCGATACGAGCGTATGCCATCAGCACAGACACATTACCCAGGATTCCCAGCCCTGACTGCAGGAGGAACGAAACTCCTTTAATGGTGGTGCAAAGATCCATGGAGCCTTTCTGAGTCAAAAAGCAAGATAGGGACAGTCAGCACATATATTATAGAACAAATTATTAAAGAACTGAAAATCTTAAATGATACATGCTCACCTAGAACTTGTGTTGGCTGTGATGGCTTATGAGCATTTGTAGTCTTCACTTGGGTAACCACGGAAACCAGAGTCACAAAGGAAAAAGTGAAAGCCCCACCTGCTTAACACACAACCAGCTGAAAACTATGGATAGAGGACTCACAGACTAAAATGCAGCACTAACACACCAGTGAAGTGAGCTCACATTTCCATCAAGACATTTTCAGTGTCTATACACTGATTGATCAAAAAATAAAGACAAAGAAAGAAAAAAAACCACTCCCCAATATGTAGTTAGAATTAGCAACACACATTGAGTAGAGACAGACAAGACTTATAAAATCTGACGTCATCACTGAAGGTGTGTTGATATTGTTATTTATTAGAAATTGCTGTTTGGGTGGTTCATGGTGGAATTTAAAGCACATTTATAGGGGGAAAATATATGTTCTAATGTCAGGTTTGCCAGATTTGTGCAACCAGATCATCCATTATATCATTAAACAGTCATTCCCTCACAAGGCTCTCATTTTAATTATGACATATTAGGAGAGCCATAACATAAATGTTGCACTGCTGTTTCAGAAAATTAATCAATTTTCGATGGTTTTAATGAGGTGATGTGCAGGGCCTGGTTTCCTAAATACACATGGCATGGGGGATTGTGTCATCAGACCAGAGGCAAGTCCTCCAGCCCTACATGGATTTAGGATGTCCTGAAAGAACTCTTTCACCACTTGAATATGCCCCTACTTGAATTCAACAGCACTCCACCCCTGCTGTAAACGGCTGGGTAAAGCCTTGCTGTCCCTGCCTAAGTATATTCAGAATATCTTAAAGGCCAAACAAAAGCCATTTTTAGAGACTCACCAAACTTCCATAGCTATGGTTTTGCTTCCGCGAAAGCTTCTACTTGGCCAGCTGGTATCCGTCAGCTGCTTCTGGAGTCCCCCAATGGGTTCGGGATTACTGCCATGACACAACTTTATAGCCACAGCTATGTTCAGCTGCCTCAGCAATGGAGATCTGAAACATTGCCCATTCAAGTTTCTCCCGTTTCACTCAACAGGCCTGGCACGTCTGTTGGCCATTCCAACTTGAGCAGGTGATCCATTAGCTCGGCTCCTCTCTTAACCCAAATGCGGCCTAGGGTGGTGTGATACAAAGTACCCTTATGAACAATTATATGTTTGAACATGGTGTTTGTTATGAACAAACCATTATTAGCACATAAATCCAATTTAAAACATCACTTTGGTTTAGATTGGGCTGTTCATCTTAATCGCTCCTCTCCAGGTTTTACTGTTGTTACCCATGTTAGTGTTAAGTCCATCGGTAGAACTATGGATTCTCTTTTAGGGCACCTTCCAGCATACCAGCCAAAGACTCCAAGAAGACAGTGAAAGTCCATCCCATGACACAGAGCCGAAGGGATGAGCCCCTTTCAGTCGCTGTGTTAAACGCCAAAATCACATCTTTGAGAATACCCAAGTATGGCCACACCTGTTCTGCTCCTCTCATTCAGGGCAACTTCAGAGTGTTACACAGTCCAGCCTCTTTTAAGGAGTTTGGTTTCAAAGCCAGTGTAGTGCATTGTGTTGACTGAACATATGTAGATGTTATTTCTTCACCTCCCACACTTGTTCTGCTTCCTTTTTCAAACATTATGGTCCATGTTCCTATCGCCAGTTTATGTAACTCGGGATTGGCCTTAAAACTCATTACAATTTGCCTTTTGGATTAATAGATCTACAGTACAGTTGATGCCACCATAACTGTCCTGGTAGCCTCCCCTTGTACTTGCTTTTGAGAGCTCAGTGGGGGGAGACATCCTTTTGGCTACACCTTTGTGATATGATTTACACAAATAGCTGTGGTTGGCTAGAAACAGCAAAACACCAGTATGGAAACCTCATATTCCTTGCAGTACCCTGCTGCACTCTCAGCAGACTCTTCCATACATTCAGGCTATGATAAATGTACTGTAAAATGTAAGTGCCAGCATAATGTTTTAAACATATTTGACTAATAGAACACATACAAATAAACAGAACTGAACAGATTTAGTGTTAGCATAGTATCAGCATCAACATGATGGCCTGAGAACAGAACAGATGACAAACCTCAACTAAGAAATTTACAGTGAACTAACCAGATGCAAGATAATGAACAAACAGATACAGGGAACTTAGGTTGAGATGATCAGACTGTGTAAGGTGCAGGACATGCTGGGAACTGAAGTCCAGGCCCGGCTTCTGGCATATGATATTCTCCTTCTTCTTCTTCTTAATATTATATAATGATTATTTTGTATCATTATATTCAGTATTGTTATTCAGTATTGTCTTGAGTAGTGGTACTCTCTGTTTAGGGTGTAGGTTTTTACAGTGTATTTATCTTTCATCTGTTCTGTTTTTTCCTGTTGGTGTTACTGCTGTGTGTCTTCACATCCTGTTCCTGTTCAGTTTCTTGATTGTTGGTACATAAACATTTGCATTTTTATTCCATGCCAGCGACTCGTCTCATGACAGTTTGCATTTATAGTTCTATTTGGGTAACAAAATTATTATTGTTAATATGGTAAGTTCATTGTGTTAACATGGCTAAGATAGACCTTGAAGTTAGCATAAAGCATATGGATAGTGTTAATAGCATAGTTAATATGCAGAGTTGTATTTGGGTAGCTTGAGCAATCCAATTACAGTATGGTTGGAATGCTTAATATCATTTTTTAAATATGTTATTCGCATGATTAATATAAATAGGGTTGTTAGCATGGCTAATATAGCCCTGACCTGGACCGTGCAGTTCCTCACATTTCCTGTGGCTTTGAGTTTACACCATTGTTTAATGCCATCATGAATCAGTCTGTACTTGTCTCAGACCTCCATACCTCTAATGGGCAAGTTATGCTGCATTTATCAGTATTATATTCAAAGGGAGGTGTGTATGTGTGTGTGTGTGTTTGAGAACTAGACAGACGAAATGTAATTTGTAGAAATGAAATGTAATTCTATACAGAAGAGAATGGCTTAATGCAAATTCCTAAAACATTAAGAAACTTATCTTAAAAATAGAATCTATTCATTCTTACATGTATTATACATTTAACAAAGAACAAATATCAGTGTAAATTTAATATGTAACTAGATAATATTTGATGTTTCCTTTTCCCATACATTTGTACATTTTGTACATAAACAAATTATATATATAGCAGCAACATCAAGACAAAAAAGCAGCAAATATTAAATAAACAGATTTAAATGTTGACTTTGAGAAATGTAATAGTTTAGGATTGTACATTTTAGTTGTAATTTTCATTGTATGTTCTGAGAGGTAAAAAAAAGTTACATAGCTGTTTGTTTGAAATGTCCTCTTTAGAATGGTTTTCAGGATGTCTGTTAATGGCTTTATCAAAGCGCTGATGTATGGTACATGTTCAGTTTTATCAGAGCAAAAAAAAGCTTGTGAACAAAACGCATTTAATCCAAATGTTGAAAGTTCAAGAGGAAATAAATAAAGTAAATATTTATGGAGGACACGTATGTCTGATTAAAACATAATTTTAAAAATTAATATTTTGATATGATTATCTTCATGTTAGTTTGTATGTTTTCTGATGTGATGTTACAGATAAGCGCTGATAAATAAACAAGGTACTATTGAACACTGAAATTTATTTTAGTGTAATGTGGCCAATTTCCAGAAAAAGCTTTGGCTTTGATTTAGGTCAAATAATGGAGTAATGATAGTAGTTAATCACTAAATCACCAATTAATACCCATAATTATATGCCCATGTCGTGCTGTAAGGATAATGATAGTGATGATAGTGGAAAAGTTTTGCACATCATTACAAGTTACGGAACATGTACAGAATATTTTTTTTTTCTGATATGTTTTCTGATATGTTAACAAATGCTCTCACAAGCTCCACTTTGTGCAGAAACATGCAGCAAAACAAATTTCAGTACAAAGGACACAAAAAATCATTCTATCTATTTTAGTAAGCATAACACAAAAACAACAATTTATAATATGAAAAAACTCAAATATTTGTGATCTAGAGTCAAAACTTCTAATTTCTAAAACAAGGTCATCTAGTGTTTGGTTTCTCAGTGGAGTCCACAGCTGGCTGTTCTCCAGCTGCACACACCATTCTCTCCTTTATCTTCTTATTGGTGCTAATCATGAGGAAAGGACTAAACATGGCATAGCACGATGAGAAAAACAGTCTCATGTCCGCCACCACTGCTGGGACCTGGGCCACAGTGAGCATGTAGATCCAGATCACGTTATCAATACCAAAAAACACGGTGTACAGCACCACCAGCATGATGACAGTCTTAGCTGCCCGTATTTCCATGGCGGTTCCTTGCTGAGTGCGTCGGATAGACCTGACCTGCCTGCTGTGTTTGTGCAGGAGGACGAGGATGTAGCCACTGGATGCCAACATGACGGCGACAAAGACAAAGTCTCGTGTTGATTGGACTGCCCCATTCACCACGTATAACAGGTTGTCATGGAAGTCAACGTAACAGAAGCCGAGGTTGAGGGTGAAGGCAGGTACGGTGCCATTCTGAGGTGCTGTGGAATAAAGTGCAGCAGAGATGGAGACAATCATGTTGAGGAGCCACAGACCTATGACAGTGGGTATGACCAGCTGCGAAAGATGAGATTTGAGTTTGGTCAGGTGCGGCCCGGCTGACGGTGCAATGGTGAGTGCTTGGAAGACGCTCAGCATCCCGGTGAGGCAGACAGAAAGGCCACGGCCGATGCGGTAGGCAAAGATTACTACTTTGCAGCCTGGATCATCCAGCAACTTCCGCAGGCCAAAGGTGACCATTGTATGTGGCACGCCACGCGTCAGCAGTTGTAGTAAGTTGCTGAAGGCCAATTGAGCCAGGATTTTATCCACAGGCTGCAGGTGTGACTCTATGAAAGCAATGTGAGCATATGCCATGAGAACAGAAGCATTACCCAGAATTCCAAGCCCTGTCTGCAGGAGGAAGGAGACTCCTTTAATGGTGATGCAAAGATCCATGGAGCCTGGTTTCTGATTCACAGAGACAGAGACAGTCAAGAAATACAACATGGAATAAACTACTGAAGACCAGAAAGAAAGAAAAAATGAACTATATATATTAGCATATTTGCCTGACATTTAAATATATATGCATCTTGTATAATTAAAAGCTCACCTGTAACTTCTTCTTGTGATACCACACGCGCTTTTGTAGTCTTCATCTGGTAAGCCATGGAAACCATACTGTAGTCACAAAGGAAACCAAATAGGAGTCCCACCTGCCTACTATGTAATCAGCCTTTAAGTAAAAACAACCGCACATACAGCACTGAAACACAAACATCCAACACTAACCAGTGCAGTGAGCTCACTTTAAGGGAACATCAGTTACATTGTCAGGGTACAAAACCTGACTGTGCAAAAAATAAATGACACTCCCTATAACACAGGTACCGTTAGGAACACACTTTGGTTCCTCAATAAATTCAGTTAATATTATAAATGTGTTGGTACAGTAGTGTGTGTCTGTGTGTGTGTGTGTGAGCACAATTCTTCTGAACTTCCCCCCAGGCTGTGGACCTGACTGGTGCCGGGTAGCACGTGTAAAACTCTAAGCCTAATGTGGAAAGATGGATTGAGGCACCTGTGGTGTGACAGTTTCTATCTAGTTACATGGGACGTTTGCTCCAGATGCCCACTTCCAGACCTGTTAACTCCTCTGGATCCAGCACTCGTCATGTGTCCAAGGAAACAGTGTTGTTTAGTACCACTGGACATGCTGGAATGGGGTAAGCTAGGTGCCAGAGTGTCTGAGCAAATTTTGGGTGTACTTCACTTACGTAGGAATTGGAACCAATCTTCCTGGCTCTCCACACAGAAATTTCAGAAAAGATTCCAAGGGGGGTTGTGGATCTGGGTAATTTGGCATCGGTTCATGGAAGAGGTGTATGCCTAAGTCAGGGGTCGGCAACCATATATTCAAATGTATAGAAATATTCAAAGAGCCATTTGCTCCTGTTTCCCACAGCAAAATAAACAGGGAGCCACGAAACCCTTTTGACAGCTATAAAAACTATAGAAACATTATGAAATCAATAAACTGCTACAGGGAAAACAAAATCTTTTTTTTCTGCTTGCAAAAAAAAACATTTTAAAACTTTTTAAACTTCTAAAAGCTGGGTGAAAGGTTACTTTTAAATAAAATACTCAATGTCTATTTGAGTCCTCCTCGAATTTATGAAATAAAAAGCCGAACTTAAATTATCCACCCGCAGCAAACCAAAAATGCCACCTGTCGTCATCCTTTTATCGCATGTACTGGAGCAAAAGATTAATATATTTATTATTATTATCATCGACAACGACATCATATTAATATGACACAATAATTTAAACTTTCATTAAATCAAGAAATCTTTAATATTATATAGGCTAGTAATCTGTAAAAAATTTCGGTACATTTTAATCAATTATTATTATTATTATCAATAATGTTATCAGTGCTGGTGACTTAAGAGTGTTCCAAATGGTGGAGCTTTTCCGAGGGAAGTTCCCTTGACCGACATTCACTGTAAACGGAGCAGGGAGTAGGGAGCACCCTGTGAAGGGTGTCACACATCGCCGGTTGTGATGCATATTTTGAGCGACAAAAAAATTAAACATGTTTTATTTTTATGTTACAAGATCACCATAATCTTTAAATTTAGAATTACACTTGAAAAAATTAACAAACTAAAATTTATTTTCCAAAGCCACAGGGAGCTGCAGCAGGCGAATGAAGAGCCACATGCGGCTCCGGAGCTGTGTGTTGCCGACCCCTGACCTAAGTGTTCAGTGTCTTTTTACAATAATCATGTTGAATCCTCAGTTGAAGCAGTGATAAAAATTGGTGAAGTCCAATGGGCTGACCCATTCCCACCGCTTCAATGATGGTGGGAATGGACCAGCCCATGGCTGCCCACATGGCATAGCACTCATACTGGCTAGAGGTGGTGCTTAAGGCAATATTCCACTAATCACTCTCTCTCAAATGCAGATCACATTGACCATAGTGAAATTCTTCTAACAGAGCTGCCCAGGGTGATAGAGAACAGTGTCAAAGGACAGAGGTAGTTCATCCCTCACTCATGTCAAAGTAATCAATGCAAGGTCTGAGGGCTCATCCTCAAAGATTTTCACAAAGAACAATGCTGGATAGGCTGGGACCGTGGAGCATGGATGTAACTTTGGTTGAGAGCCTCCGCAATTTCCTCCACCATGACTTGTGTCCCCACTATAGCAATGGCACAGCCATGGTCTAGGAGATGGGAGGCTGTTGGCCTTGGCCTTGCTGAACACTACTTGAAAAGGACTATACACTAGGGAATGTTAACCGTAACAGGATATTTTGGGCTCTCAGTGGTTGTAGATGCCACTATAACCAAAACCATCCCACAAATGAAACAACCAGCCAAAAAATTACTCGTCAAAATTAGACCTAAATTAATGGTTAAGCAAGTGTTACACACTAGTAGAGATTAGAACTAGTAGAGATTAGTAGTAAGTTAGATCTACAATAGAGAGAGAGAGAGAAAGTTAAGTCATAAATGATATCACTGTTTAAGAAGTAATCAAGTGCTCAATATTGGCCATTTTACCACAGTGATGTTATGTTGATAGTTATGTTTTGTTAGCATGATTTACATTTTTAATATTGGCAGTTTGGTGTGGTTAGCATGATCATTGTGAACAGTATAGAGATGTAAAGTGTTGTTAGCATCGTTTGTATGGTTAGCATGGTTAGTATAGGTAATTTGGAAAGTTTTATATGAGAAGCATGGGCAATTCCTATGGTCATCATGATTATTCTTCTCAGTGGTAAGCCTGACGTATATATCCACAGTGTTGTTAGTGTGAGTCATATAGTCCAGACCTGGAGGTTTCTTCATGTACAGTTTAATTTAAGGCATAAGAAAGGTGTTAAAGATAAAACCATTGTGGGTAATCAAATTTCACAAACCGACCAAACCCTAACTCAACGTGTGATGAAAACACTCCTACTGACACATCCAGGTGTGTGTTGGGTCAGACAGGTGAACATCATTCAGATAATGAGAAGCAGGTGGAGGTGAGGCGTCAGTGGGCGAGCACTGGACCATACAGTGCCTCACGCTCCCTGTGGCTTTGGGTTTGCACCACAACTGTGCAACTGTGCAAACAGACAATGTTATCTGAGCAAACCAGCATGTGTATCTTCTTTTTGTCCCTACTGTATACAGTATACGTCCATGATCCCTGGTGTCACCATAAATAAAAAAAGCACAAATATTCAGTAGCTGGTCTGGCAGCGAGGAGAAGACAACAAGTTGATACTCGCTGATCAGCTTAGCACTCAAAACAGTCAAATTTGGTAACACTGATCAATCTGAATGAGAGTTTTAAAGTCCTCAGTGCGTCTTTACCAGCTGGAACTACTGCAATTCTGTACTTATCATATTAAAGTGTGTGTGTGATAGAAAGAGAGAGAGAGAGAGAAAGAGAGAAAGGAAGGAAAAGACAGAGGAAAATGTTTTCATGGAAATGCTTAAAGCTTTAAGAAGCACAATTTAAAATAGAATCGATTCTTACATTTATTATACTCTTAAAAGAAAAATAAATTATTTTGCAATACTCATCACTTAATTTTGAGATGTGCGGACATTAAAGATGCAAATTCGTTTTAATATGCATTTGTCCAAATTACATGCACTAGCAGAGATGAAGATGTTGAGGTTCTCCTTGGGAGTGACAAGGATAGATAGGATCAAGAATGAGTACATCAGAGGGACAACCCATGTTACTGTAGATGTTTTGGAGATAAAGTCAGAGAGGCCAGATTGAGGTGGTTTGGACATGTTCAGAGGAGAGATGGTGAATATA
>JAOVVB010088490.1:0-13417 GCA_028570985.1 Heterobranchus longifilis
AAGACCCGGAAACACTGACCAATCAGAGCAGACTGGGCTTTTTCAGGAGGGGGGGCTTAAAGAGACAGGCGCTAAAACGGAATACAGGTATATTCAGACAAACAGTATGATTTTTCAACATTAAAGCATGTAAACATAGAAACCCAAAATACAGCCTGAAATGATATATATATATATATACACACACACATCTTGTAACTCCATCTTGGCCTGTAACATTTGTTTGATACCTGGAAGTTACATTGCTGTCAGATTTTACAAAACATATAATATAATTAACAAATACAATATAATGCTTACACATCAATGCATCAACAATTAGAATCCAATAACATAATATATAAAGGTATAGTTCATATATCAAAGGGGGCATTCTGCATAGTGAGTACTTTTGATGCTTTAAGTATATTTAGCTCATAATACTTCTGTACTTTTAATTTTGAATGCAGTTAATAATTACTTGTAACAGCATGTTTTATATTGTGCTACTTTTACTGAAGTAAAGGATCTGAATTCTTCTTTCAACAAGGTGTAAACCTGCAGGTAGTCCTCAGACTGAAGGGTGCTGAAATGTATGAAATCAAAATATAAGCAGTTATCTGGTCGAACAAAAGACACGTTTCTATAATCATGAGACATTGACACATCATTGCTATAAAGTAAATCTTTAATTTGGTATATAGTTTCTGACGTAGTTGTTAGTTTTTACTGTTCATTACAGGAATGGAATGCTGAAAGCTAAAGATTAATCAACAAGAAAGTGCACACTTGTTATCTTTCAGATTCTGATTTGTACATCATTATAATAAATTTCTAATACATATGTTTTTGTTTTCTTTTTTTATTATATATATATTCCCATTTATGTGTATATAAAATAAAAAAAAACCTCTTAATTATTGCAAAATTGAAATTTGCAAACTGCAAATAATTGACACATAAATTCAAACACATGAAGTTAAAGAAAACAAACAATGAAAAAGTCATAGCATGGCATTCAGTAGGATTTAAACCCCCGCTTCTCTGCTTTAGGACTAAAAACCCCGAACACACCCCGGTTTATAAGGCCCATCATGAATACATCCCTTTTCCCTATGGTGTGTCACCTGATAACTACATGCACAATGTGTACACTACATTAAAGCCACTTATTGCTCTCTTTAACATCGGTGTTCTGAGATAAAGGTACAGCTTCGTTAAAGTGCTCGGTGTGGTGTGAGATGATGGAGAACGATGAGGTAAACGGGAGGAGAACAGTCTTTGGGTGGTGGAGTAACGACACCGCAGGGTCATTATGTTGATGACGTGTGTGTGTGTGTGTGTGTGTGTGATGCTGTGATTACTGCCTCTGTAATTGGAGAGTGTCAAATGTTCGTCCGCAGCCGTTAGCCTTTCACTGCAAGGCCGGTCAATTCTTAAAGGAACACACCAGTGTTTTTGCACATTTTAGCTCATGTAGTACAAATCATGTAGTGACCAAATTAGTGCTAACAGTTTCTCGAAACATACTGTAGTAGTGTCTAGGATTTTGAATCTGTGTTTTTGTCTGGCAACCATTTGTTTCCACTCATTTGCACTTGTAAAGGATAGCTTTTCCAGGTTTATATTAAGAGTATTTTCTTTAGTGTATTTTATGTTTTTAGCCTGATGTCTGTATTTCATGTCTATTGTTGCTTTGTATTTTACTTGCTATTTTATTGTAAGCATTTTGTGACGTCTGTTCCTGAAAGGTGTTGTATAAATAATATTTTTTTTAATATTAAAACAATCTCAAAATGCCCATGTGTACATGGAAACAGTTTGTGGTTGCTGTAAGTGTTTCTCCTGTTCATATTAGTCCGTAAATCATCCTTCTTAACACAATTTCAATGTAATTGATGGGAGACAAAATGACATTCCAGTGTGCCACAGAAGAAGACATGAGCCTTCAGCAGTAATCTTGAAGATTTGCATTTAAATAATTGTCTGTTAAGTCAGATCTAATGCTTATGGCCACTGATGAAAGCAGCACTCTCGCTCACGAGCGGCAACAGACTCGTTTTTCAGCTCACTTGTGTGTTTTCGCAGCCTCTGCTAGCGTTGTGAGTAAACGGTCACTGTGGCCGAACAAACGAAGACAAGAGCGATGATGAAACGTCAAAAACAAGTGAAAGTGAGATCCACAACACACCTGCAATTACCGCTTATATCGCCATAGGTGCGATCTTTGAGATTGTAACTTTAAACAAAGAAAGTGGGTATCTTCCAAAGAGATAGTAACAAAGAGAGGGTGAATTTGGTGCAGCCACAGCGTTGCTGCGTCACTACTGCAGTAAGCACGGCAATTTAAATGAGTGCCATCTGTAAAAAGACTGGAAGACACCTCCTTGTTTTGACTGCTAAAGCATCATATAGTTCTTATATACTTAAGAACGATATACTTGGAAAAATGGAATGAATCTACAATATAACAGACCTAAAAACGGACCTGATGTTCACGGTGTTGTATCTGAAGCAAGTTTAAAACTCTAGTGAATGAATGGAAACTTATGGTTGCCTGGATACCAGGGAAAAACAACAAAAACAAAATCTAAAACATGCAAAAACCCCAGTATGGCTTTAAGGTAAAGAGTCTTGTCTGCATGAGGAGCTGATTGTAATTGATGCATTTTCCCAGTGGAACAATCTCAATCTTTAGTTCATTTAAACTGAATATTCAGCCTCTTTCTACTTTGGGTGACAAATGTCTCTGCAGTGCCGTCAAAGGTAAACATGAGATGGAAAAAAAAAACAAAAAAAACCCCCCACAGTGACACTTAAAAATTCACTAAAGCACATGGAGCGATACAATTCACATGAATCCAGATAAAGCACTTGACAATAAAAGCGAGGGACTTGATTATCCCTGTAAAGCAAAAAAGGGCATTGTACAATAAAGCACTTAAAAAAATAAAGCACATAATAATGCAAAGCGTAAAGCTGAAGTGAATGCTGGTGAGGCAACAGTGTTGTTGTAATTCAGTCCAACACATTCAATGAAAACGACTGCCACGGCTTCAAACAACTCAGCGCTGCAGAAAAACATCCAGTGTGGAAATTAAGCATTCATTTGAAGATACAAGCGATTTAAATGTAAAGGTATTCAAAGCAAGGCAAAGGCAAACATGATGTGTGTGTGTGTGTGTGACATTATAATATATGAATACAATGAAACAGGTTCTTCTATAGGCTGTATGGCTTCAGATTAAGGTTTCCTGCACCAAACATTTCCCTCCAAGGTGAGAATGTTTGCCCAAAAAGATGCATTTGGTTTGAAAGAGAAAAGTATGAAAACAGTCTTTTCGAGAAATTAAAATTCTTTGGGATCGTGTGAAGTAATCAGGTTAGGGCTGGGCGATATGACGACATGTATTGTCAAAACGATATATAAAAACGTCTATCGTATATCTATTGTTCTATATCGGTTCTATTGCAATGTCGAAAAACCAGCAGCGTACCTGCGTCACGGCAAAGTTTATGTCATTTGGACGACGCTTTACGTTCTGATTCTTGCACGTGCTCTTTTGCTAACATGGAATATACAAAAATAGCCATGTGGTTATTTCATACAGACAATTTATTCATTGAATTACCAGAAAACATGCTATATTGTATAACAAGATATGACATGAGCTATATCGGAATAGAAGATCTCGGTCATACAGCCCAGCCCTAAATCAGGTTGATGTCTCTCGTTTTGAGGATTGTTTAAATTTAAATCAAAGTTCTTGATTTCCTCATATCTTACTACATCTCCCCCCAAGTTATGTTAACTATTCATTTTGATATGAAAAATACAACATATGTGCAGAGCATGATGCATATTCCCTCTCAGAGACACCCTGCTTTGCATTCACACAGTTACATGTTTTCACAAGTGGGAATATGTTTAGAAATTCATTACTTGCTGCAACCTTCCTGAAACCTCCTTATCAGTCTCTGCAGAGCAGTTAAGAGTTAAGTGAGCAACAAACTGGTGTTAAATGGAAGCCAAATCAAAGAGCATCTGGGAAGATGATATTCCCAACAGCAGCGCGTTAAGCGACCATTCACAGTAGAGAGAAACAGTTCTCCAGGCTTCTTGTAGCTGCGGTTTATACACCATTTTAGAACCTCATTAATTCTATGCTGCATGTTAATATCGCTGTCCTTTAAAGCAGCGATAAAAGGCGGATTTGAAGATGCCACTTGTCACTCCTGGGATTTAAACAACCCTTCTCTGTTTGACCCCGTCCTTGTCGACATTTTCAGCGCTGCGACACTCCGTCACGCGCGCTGACATTTCAGACAGTAAATTCAATTTGGTCCAGACAGAGAAATGAGATGCTTTAAGGTTTGATCCTCCCATCTCCGAGCTGCAATTATCCGTTTAGAAAGTGGGGAGCTTGAAAAGACTAAGGGGCAAAAATAAAGGACCAAACATGCTCGAAAACGGCACAAATTTGCTCATATTTGCACATTTATACACCCGGATTTACATGAGTGAATTTGTGCAAGGATAAAATATTATCTTACTCGCTATAGTACAATTACAGATGAGAGGAAAATGAACATTGAGGTTCCTTTGCTCGTTCCCCTCCGCTGTAATGTGAGCCTTCAGGATGTAAGAGGATCAGGGAGGATTCAGTGGTCACCTAGAAAACTGGAGCAGTGACTCACTCAGCCTACTTCAGACAACGACTGTATTTCACTGCTGAAGTTTTTGCTTTCCACAGTTAAGTTCTTCGAATTGCCTGTACAGAGAAACTACAGTTTGTCGTGAAGTGATAATAGACTTTGGTGAAACTTTGTTGTTGTTGGCTGTGGCACACGAGATGCTCAAATGGATATGAATCAGCAAATCATCACATCAACAACTTAAAACGTTTTACGTCGTATTCCAATTCACTGAGCGGCTGTGTAAGAAAGACGCGCAATGCATTTTACACACTGTACAACCGCACACGGCACAGTACAGAATGACTTACGGTATCAACAAAACACCAGACGACGCTGTCGTGCCTGCAGATCACTTTTCAGTCTTGCTCAGATGTGCAAAAACTCTTTTGCGACCGTTTATTTTAATGCCCGTTGTTTGATTTTAGCTTTGAATTTCGCAGTGGCTTGCCTCAATGTGTTGCATTTTTTTTTACAAGATTACAAGAGTTCAGTTTTAAAGGGTATTCATAAATATAGGATATTATAATTATTTTACATATTTTACACATCTATACTGCATAGAATTACCTTTTCTTTTTTTGCCATGGCATGCCTCCAGTCGTAGATTTCAAGAGGGTTAAGAGGTGTGGACTGTGAAACTTTCACGCAAGTAGTTACAGGCTGCAAATTGCATGAAACATAATTTCCATGCAACTCGACAGTTACACGCAGCAATACAAAAATACTTTCACAAAAATTAGATAGCTAGATTGGTCATTTTTCATCTATGTTATTGTTTTCCTGCTGGATTACATCATGTGGGAAGAGTCGCTGGAACTACATTTGCATTTTTGTATCTTATTCTGTATCTTTTCTTACTGGATAGTATGAATTCGGACGTGCTGTGTCGCTTTTTCCCGGAGAATAGGAAGCGAGCTATTGGTGCATTTATGCTTAATGTAGTGTCACATAGCCAGACCTGTCTCCACAGTATTGCGTCCGCGCTGGAGGGGAAGTTCTGGATTCAGTAGCTTTCACTCGGGTATAAGAGAAAAAGCTCCCTGGTCTGTTTGTATTTCTTTAAACCAATCACAATCATCTTGTGCAGCGCTACACCACAGCTGCAGGAAAGGGACTTTGAGAACCGCACGACGGGGAGGAGGGACTTCCTGTCCACCGGGGTTTCCTCCCGGACTAAGTAAGGCTTCATACCGGCACTGCTTACATAGTAAGCCAGACTCTGCTTCTTGATATGTTGGAGGACAAAAACACAAACTACAAAGTCTAAACGTCTGTAGTTTGACGGCATCATCTGACACGTTATCAGAGCTTTGATTGCGTGAAACTAGTTTCACAAAGTTGAGAGTTTTGCGACGGTTGCGGCTGAGTTTCAGACGTGCGTCGCAGAGGGTTTTACGCCACGCGACTCAACTGCAACTTAGTTTCAACCAACTGCGTGAAAGTTTCACCGTGTAAAGACGGCCTGAAGGCCACGAAAAGAAAACAACTGAAGAATGCAAACAGGCATGGAAAAGAAAGTGAGCGCTGATTATTTTTCGATCCGATATATTAAAATCAGCTCATGTGGTCTAAAAGTTTAAAGTGTGAAGGTGACTGTTAGATGGGCACTTATTCATTATATCAATATTAAGAGACATCTACGACGAACAACTCGACCCCTACGTGATTTTTAAAGGGTGTTCTAAAACTGAGGTAAAACACAAAGCATCTCCACGGAAACGTGACGACGTGATTTAACTTCAGAAGACTTGGACGGGGACTCGAGCACGATCACTGACATCAAAACATCTGTGCTGCATCACTGCCACTCAGCTTTACTCCACGCTTGTAGGTCCCAACTCCTTTATACAGTGGAGAGGATTTTTTTTTCAAGTCCACATAACTCCCTCCACAGCCGTGTGACAAGGCCGCAGGTCTGTAAGCACGACTATAAAGAACTGTGGTTCTTTTCAAAAGTGACTCAATACATCCAGCTTTTAACCTCCATCCCACAAACACCGGAACAAACTCTGAGTGCAAACAGATGTTCGTACCCCTAAAATTAAAAATATATGTTGTTTTTTTTTTTTAAAGACGAAGATAAAAATGCACCAAGTGAAAAGGTTTGACATAAAATAAGAATAAGGCCAAATATTTGAAAGTAGCTACACTCTAAGTGTTTGAATATCCAACAGTTTCGGTGAGATGTTGGATTAAAACAAGAGCTGTTTGAAAAAGGAAACGGGATTGGATCTTTGTTGATTAGATTTCGGACGAGAGGCCCAGCATGTCTCAAAGAATGTAGCTTTAAAAGGTAGAAGAAAAATGGAAAATCGTAGTCAAACATAAAAAACTATGCCATCATTAAAAAAGAAAAACAGTCTGACAGTAAAGTAAAAATGACATTGTCCGACACTAAAACAGTCCAAACCTTTGGTAATGCATAGTTCTTTCCTGAAATATCAACCATAAACTCCACCATCTCTCAGATAGCAGCTGTTCCGATCCTGTTTTAAAAAAAAATAAAGAGCAATGATAATAACAAACTAATGGCTCTTTTTTTTTTTCTTCTTCCTTTTTGTTTCTGGTTTCGTACAGCATTCGCAGTTTTGGCTTGTTTGGTTTCTGAACCAAAGAGATTATTTTTAAAGCAGCCCTCTGCAGCCTGACCCCTCCGCATCCAGTCTGCCGTATCAAGGCAGGAAGGGTTCGTCCTCGTCCTCGTCCGCGCTGGGACCGGGGTCGCTCAGGCACCTCGCCAGCTTCTGCTGCTCTTTGCCTCCGTCCGCCTGGCCGGGCCTGTTAGGTCCCGAGGGAGGCTTCATCGTCAGGCCCTCCTGCTCCTCATCCTCCTCCTGCGCCCGCCTGAACTCCTCCATCAGGTTGACGGAGTCCGGAGACTGAGGAGAGGCCAGGTCTACCTGTATGGTCGGCACGCTGTCCAGCGCCGGCTTCATGCTGTAGGCTTGTGGGTCTACAGGCGGGACAAGCGTCCGATATCATTAGCTTTACCAAGACTTTAAGAAGGGATTCCATCAGCGTGCACAAACACACGGTGTACAAGGGGAGGAGAATGCGATCAACAAATATTAAAGGAAAAGTCTGGATGTTTTGAAGTGGGGTTGTGTGAGGTCATCCATAGTTAGTGAATTACCTCCAGTGGATGGACAGTCTGGAGAAGCAGACAGGAGGACAGGCACAGGAGCTAAGCAATGTACTGCTGTGGACCACACTGCAAAATGTATTTAACCACCTAAACAAATCCATATCAGTTGAAGTGTACGCTATATTTAGAATATTTTCAGTGCTTTGCCCTTTTATGACGGAGAAATAAGCTGTTTCCAAACAGTGATTCTACCTCACAGAACACAGGAGTTGCTGGTCTACCGCTGCTGTGTTATTGTGACTAACAAATTAGTATAATATATAGTAAATATAGAGGCAGTGGTAGACCAGCAACACCTGTGTTCTACAAAAAAAACTTTTGCGACTTTGAAGAGAGCGATATAACAGCGTCAGTTCTGCGTCGTACAGGGCTGTCTGACGGGAAGGTAAAGTGGTGAAAATATTCTAAATATAGCGTACACTTAAACAGATATTGTTTTTGGTGGCTAAAATAAGTTTAGCTGTGTGCCCCCGTCCACAGCAGTACATCGCTTAGCTTCCGTGTCAGTTCTCCAAACTGGTGACGTGCAGACCGACATCTACTGCAGGTAATACTCTGACTGTGGATAAATACATCATCCACTTCAAAAGATCCGTACTATCCCTTTAAGATCAACAAAGCTACCAATGTACAATCACTGCACAAACTCGACAACAGCAGGCTTCAAGACCTTTCAGAATATTTCACAACACAACAGAAATAAAAGTCACAATGATTTCTAATGCAACACATGCTGGACATAATTCCACTTTTTCATGAAAAACACAAGCTGAAATACGTCATGCTCGACTCTCATCTGCTATAATAAATCATCTGAATCTGGCCTCGTCAATCATGTCGTGAGATCTCCTCGTTAGTGATGAATAATTAATGAATGTTAACAAGCAACAAAACTGACACATGCATGTTAGGATCGCTGCAGGCCGGGTTATCACAACTCTTCTCTACACTCACTACATACCTGGACAGATTTTGTTCCCTTTCTGCTGCTGAGCAGGATTGAAATCAGTATCTTTGCCTAAAATGAAACCACACACTGGTTTACATGCTGGCCGCCACATGCAAACATATTTCCACCAGTGGGGGAAATATCTATTGCTGCAGCTGTGAACAGTGCTTTCCAAAGTGTTTATTGTTTTGTGAAAGCTGCCTTTTGAGCCTAACAGAATATAACGTCTCATCTCTGTGGCTCCCGTCAGTGAATTGTCTCCTATTGTTTCATGTGTGATGGCGGTATCTATCAAGTGTTTGAGTTTGGCTGAGATGGACGTGTTTACCTGAGGCCAGTCTGGCTCTGCACATGGTCGGAGAGTCAGGGGGGCCAGCAGGCACCGTCAGGTAGTTATTCATGTTTTTTATCTGTGAAAACACAGGGATATTGTTTGTTTATGGGGTGATTTAGGCTTCTTCTTCTTCTTCATGTTGTCAAAATGGAACAGAATGTAGTTTCTGTAAACATTCACTATCATTACAGGAAATACACACTCTGCCTGATTTAATTGTTTGCAGTACAGCAGTCATACTAAAACAGTTCAGCGATTCATCATTGATCAATATCTTCGAGAAGCTTCATTATAGTTCTGTGTCTGCAGAAATCCTCTGGAGTCTACAACGGCACATTCAATTTAACCAAAAACAAGAGTCTGTTTTCATTACGTAATTACAGGCTGATGAAACAGAAGTTTGTGGAAGGGCCACTCAACCGTGAGAATAAATCAGTCCCCGTTTGTGTGGAGAAAATTCATTTAGGAGACTGAAGGTGGACTCTAATTAGAACACAAATCATAATTTTGGCTGAATCATTTAACCGCTGATGAAATGAGAAGAGCCGCTCTTCATCTGTTGTTTCTCCAGATTGTTTGCTAGCTGCAATATAACATTTGTGAAACACCAACAGTCTCTGTGGCACACTGCTATGATGATACAAAATGTCTTCTTTAGCGTCGATTAATAATCAGAATGTGTTTTGTTCAAACTGTGCGGTGATCAGGTGTCAGTGACATTCGAGAAAGCAGACCGCTGGCTCAGACTGATCCTTGATTTGAGAGGTGCTGCCCTCTGACTGATAGTCATACCTTCTTCTCCAGCTCAATTATCTTTTGCTTCTTGATGAGGAAGTCACCGAAGCCATCCTCGTACGGATCGGCCACCAGAGTGTGTCTGTTGTAGGAGCGCAGCTGAGAGAGAAAAGACAATTTACTGATTAACAAATACAAGTTTAACGTATATGAAAAAAAGGTTTTGGCAATCTCAAAGATTTGCAGAAGTAATGATAAAAACGTGTCATTTACTCAGGACACCACACGGAAACAATGATCTTAACATGAGTTACAAAGGGTCGGACATTTTTTTTGCACAATTTCAATATAAAAATCAGACCTTTTAATAGTGAAATTATTTGGGCTAAATGCACATAAGAATGCAATACTAGGTCTTATGATGTGTTTTGGTTAAAAGCATGACCATTTAATTGAATTGTAAACCATGCAAATAACAGCCTAAAGCAAAGTACACAGTTTATAACTTGTTTTTTAACTAGCTAGCTGTTAGCATGTGGGGTGTAGCTTGACTGAGCATGCTGAGGATTTTTAATTCATCTGTTTCCATTCATTCTCTATTGTAAAACATTTATTTTAAATTAATTGTTCACTTTCAAGTTTGCACACAGCCCACACTGTCAAAGTACCATTCTCCATTAGTTTATAACTTGGCCACGTGGCTCATTTCATACTGTGGATTTGACAAATTAATGGATTATGTCTGCTTATGATAGTGTAAACAGTTTGTTTCTATTTGTGTATGACACAGTAAATACAGCCTAATCAGACAACCCCTATAGTTCTATTTTATTCCAGTTATTTCCAGTTGATTCCTGTTAATTCCCATGGAAAGTTTCCACCTTGAATATTTGCAACCCTATTCCTAACCTGTGTAAATCAATGAGAAGTGTATATAATGTACGAGCAGAGCTACTGATTTAATTCTAACTCTGTAACAATCAATACACAATAGTCTAATATGGCAGAGGTGCCACTTTGTTTATCAGTGCAAATCAATGTGAACAGTGATATGCTCTGAACTCCCGGTAACACAAGACAACACATCTTTAGCTGATATGAAGACACATGTAATAATCGCAGTGTTACCCTCTGTCGTGTCCTCTGAAGGTTACTCCTGAGGATCTTCCTGATCTCCTCCTCTCGGCCTTTAGGCAGCTGGGGCAGAACTCTCTCTGCGGGCTTGGCAGGAGGAGGCTTCTTGGGCTGGATGTTCCTGAGAAATATAAAAAGTTAGGACTATCAGAGTTTGTGTAATATACTGCAGAGAGAGTTTTTGCTTTTGTCAGGACACGACAATCTGTTGTGATAATAACACAGCCGTTTCCCTTAATGATTTCCTCCTGATATCTAACGATCAGATGACTGAGAGCAAGTTTCTAACAGTGCAGGTCATCAGTAACAGCTCGTGTAATTGAACAGTCAACGTTTTTAGCAAAGAGACCTGGAAAAATAATTGATCTTATCTTTTTCTGTAACAGATACTCAATATCAACAAAGTAAGTGGCTTGTTAACTGTAATGTGATGTTATTACGGGCACTGCTGAATTCATTTAGCTGACAGATCTGACCTCGAGTGAAAAGAGAAAATATAATTTACACTGTGAGCAAACTAATTCTGAACACTGGGGATCTCTACCACTGTATCCAACTAACTCCAGATTTTTACTTACATTTTGTAAAGAATCACTCATGCACTCACACTGGGTATTAAGACTGACCAACGCTTGATTTAGCAATTTATCACCGACGACTTGATACTAAAGCCATCCACACATTAATATATATAATATCCATATTGAATACAATAAAATTAAGACATTTTAGACCAGTGGTCTCAGACTACCGGCCCTGGACCCTGTCTATGTTGTAGCTCGGGCTGAACAATTAACCAAAATTTTGTAGAAATCGCAATATGGCCTACTGCAATTTTCAAATTGCTAAAGGTGCAATATTTGTTGAAGGCTAAATCAAAATACCATATGATGACCATACAAATGTTCTATTATGTCTCATAAGTTGTTGCAGCAATTTTAGGGTTGATACCATTTCTGACACAGATTTAGTGCACAATTCAACCATGTTTGAAAACTCAAGAATTGTTAAAATGGAAAAAAATACCACATTTAGACACTTGAGGAACATAATTTAAAAAAATAACGATGTGATTTGGTATCAAAAACTTTTGACATTTGGAGATTTGTGTAAGAATTGCATTTTTCGGCTATTGGATGGCGAGGACTTCTGTTCTGGAAATTGCTCAGAAACTCCCTTTACTGTGAATATACGCAGAAAGTGCGGTAGCTGAAGACAGTGTACTAACTGCATGGAAACTGTGGAAGGCACAGCAGACGGCAGCTTGACTCCGCCTCCGCTCTCCACCAGCTCAATGGCCTGTTTCATCTCCATCTTGTGGTAGAAGGCGATGAGCTGCGGCTCTTTGGAGCGCTCGCCTGCAATCAGGCACTTCTTCACATACTTCTTGTTGAAGCGGTTCAGTCTGGGAGGAGAAGGAGGAAATGAGTTACAGATGACAAAGGGAGACAAGGGATAAAGACAGACGTGGGAGTAAGAACAGGACAGAGAGAGATGTGAGAGGTTTGACACATGGTGCATACTGGAGGAAAAGAAAAGAAGTTAAATGAGAAGATTAATCACTGACAATAATCCCACATCTACAGGCACATGTGTTCTCAAGCAGGGCAGGAATTTCATGGTGGCCACCGTGACGCTCTTCTGAAAATCACCCCGCTGCAGAGACCCGATCTGCCTCTCCTGTCAAGTCTGCCTCAAGTGTTGATTTGTCAACAGTAACGTAATCAACACGTGTGGTGCGAACAATAAAAACACATGCATGAAGAGCTCCTTTTGAAGTTTCTGACGGTGAAAAATGACAGTTTTGTCGCTACTTGCTACCTGATCAGCAGTCTCACATTTCCTCTCAACAGAGATGTTAAAGAAGCAAGATGAGAGAGGTGACTTGTTAGTTTAAAAAAAGAAATCAGAATGTTATTGATTAAGTGCTATCAATGTAATTAATGCTAATAATTAATGTTGTGGACTATTTTTCCATAGAGAACAATAAACCCATACATAAATATGATACATGACAATATATGTAAACTACATGAAGTGATATGTAAATTCACCATCTTATACCTCATCAGACTGCATCCAGAAGATGTTAAAACCTGTTTACAATAATACTTAATTAATAACATACGTAAGTCCTTATGGGCCAAAGAAGCAGCAGAACCCCCCTGATTCTGATTCAGTAATAAGAAACGGTCCACACTTCCTGTCTCCTGAGTGGGCGTGGCCTCGTTTGTAAGTGGAGTAAACGTCACGTGGATGGAAGTTATATTTGCACAATTTATTTATATTTTATTTTGCTAACATTAGATATCTACACAGTTAACAGCTATTTTAGCATTAAAAAAAGAGTAATCTGTGGCAACACATTAGCTGAGCTGTGTTGCCAGATCTCGCGAGAGTTCGTTGCTGAGACAGAAAAAGGTCTCGAACAAAGTTAATTTTC